>PVLA01015936.1:0-22927 GCA_004027455.1 Hydrochoerus hydrochaeris
TGGCAAGATAAGGCCACAGCTGGGGACACTTAGCCAAACATCAATTAAGTAGATAGAGACTGCAGCTGCAGGAACTACTCCAGCAGTCTCACTCCTACCATGTCTTCATGACAAGAGAGTTCTAATAAATTTACATAATTTACTACTTAAAAAATCTTTAAAATGAATCTCAATGTCCTGCTCATGTCCTGAGCTTCCCTCAGTTTCCCCACCTTTTACTGATGGTCCTAATAAAATGGGTGTTCCAAAAAAGTCTTTGTCTTAGCCCTCAGAGTCTGGAACTCAGGTAAAGGGTTTTGATCCTCCTGGAGCCCTAAAATCATACCACTTTTTTCATTTTATTTAAGCCTCTGCCATACACTCATTTGGGACATGAGATCCAGATCAAGACAAAATATTTTTCCTGGATTTTTCATTATTGTTGTACTAATGTCATACAGTCTGGTCATACTTCTTGACATGTATTCCCCTGACAAAAGGATAAAATGGAAATTTAAAATTGGCAGAAACCGAGCTCAGTGGCTAGTCATTAGCATTAGAATTAGATATAACAAGTATTTCTGCAATGTATCTTTTACTGTCATCTCTGCAACACAGCTGTAGGTTTATAAATTCAATTGAGTGGTGTTATTGAACCTCAGAAGGATTCAAAATTTAAGCAGTTTCACCTTTTTAAAGGGAGAGAGCTTCTAAGTTATCTAGGACTTATTATAGTACTGACTACATGCATAGTGGTGTGAGCATACAGAAAGAGTTCAAAAGGTCCAGAGAGCATGAAAATCACTAGATACTGCACCTGGGGTCTACACTCAAGTAGAAGCATGGCAAATAACTCATACTGTATGTGCTTAACTATGACCAATAAGAGCTGTGTGTAATAATAAGGAGAAAACAAGTCTCTTAGTTTTCTGTGCATGAGCACAGGTGTTTGCCATTGCCTTTGAGTATTGACCTCGGTTTGGTCATGCTCTCAGAATCAAATCTTCAACCTTGCAGTGAAATTCTTCAGCATAGACAGAGCATGAGAGTCTGGCCCATTCACCAGATCTAATCTCATGGGTCATGCTTCCTCTCGACATGAATCCACATTGAGACTGGTCTTTTCGAATAACCTAGGTGTCTTCAGACTCACAAAATCTAAGACTGCAGAAACCTAAGCATAAATCGTGTCAAGTTGAGTGTGTTACTTTGGAAAAACTAGAAAGCCACAAGAGATTAACTTTCATTCCTTGAGAAGAAAGCGATATTAAGGAAAATTTACCATGCTAAATATCTTCCTCCTCACAGAGAAGGGATTGAATTTGGGGCTGCATGCAGCTTGACTTCTGCCCTGCTAAGGATATTTTTTATAACTCTGTATTCCCTTGTTATGTATAATTAAAGTCAGATGATATTGCTGGATACTATCTTAGTCATAGCAAATGCCAGAGATATCTAACTATGCTAAATTAGATGACAATTTAAATATGAGGTCTGAAACAGACAAATTGTATCCTCCACATTGAGCTTTGTTATCATGGTTTTGAATTCCAAAATTAATAATCAGACTCTCACAAATTCAAAGTCATTTTAGGATTTTAAAATTAAGATAAGAATTTTCTAAAAAGTTTAACATAAATAAATCTTAAACAATTTAGCATTGGCTATGGTGAAAATAATTGTTAGAACCCCTGCCAGACATTTGTAAAACCACTGTGTTGTACCTAGAGTAAAGTGATATATAAACTTGAATACATTAGCTGTTATACCTTATAGTCATAAAAGTTGGATGTTATGGTAAGAATTTAAAGCAAGGTGAAATAATTGTTTAAAGGACAACTTGCAATGGGGCAGCCTGTGAAACCTACAAATTGTTCTCTTTGAAGGAGGGAATTAACATGTACATACAAAGTTTTTAAACTGGGAATCAAACTCACAAACTCACATTGCCAGGCAGGCACTGTCCTGCTGAGCTATATCCCTGGCCTTGTATAAGTATTTTTCTGAGTGCACAGAGAGAAGCACCATTGGTCTTGTAATTATTAATATTCATTGATAATTGCTGGACACAGTAGAAAAGGACAAGCTAAATGATGCACTTTGTGCTTTTATACCTGTTTCATATGTGGTTTTCACATTTTTGAAATTATGTAAATGTGAATTGCATGTGATATAATGCTCATAATTTGCAATCCACTTGTTTATACCTGATATATATTTATATGGCACATATCTGTGTTTCAATGCAAAGATATTGGTGGTTCATTATCTTACAAATTCTATTAAATTTTCATTGGAATTTTAATTTTTTCACCATATGTACAGTTATTTGAAAGTGAATACATTTGTATGCATTCGAACTTATTCTCTGCTAATTTTATTTTTTTGTGTGTGTCTTTCTTTGTCCCCTGACATTGTTGTAGGATGTTTTTCCTCTTGATTTTAACATATTTAATTACATTAATTACTCAGTAATGCTTTCTAATCCTCTTAGGAGTTTCTTCTCTAATGTTTAGAAGCTTCACAAATATAGAGCAATGAAATACCCTATTTTGTTGGAATGATTAACATGTTTATATTGCAGCAGCATTTTATAGTTCTTCCTGAGAACTCAGCTTCCAGAGTCTCAGGGATGGACCTATTATGGGCACTGTTCATCCTAATGTCAGAATTCAGAGAGACCACAAGGCAGAGTGATGCCATGCAATCAGCTCTCAGCCTCACTGATGAGCATCCCTCTGTCCTGTGTTCTCTAATGTTAAGAAATTAAAGGTTTTGTTATTCTCCACTACCTTCATTCACTGTTTTTAATGTTTTGAGCCATCTATTTTGAGTAACTGAAATAATTCAAAATGTACATTCATTGCATTGGAATGTGAAACCCTTAATTGTGTAAGCTGGGTTTTTTTGAAGTGTGTCATTGAAAATTTGTAATTTGATCTCTCATTCAAAGAATATTCTTAAATTGTTTCTGCTTTTCATTTCTAATTTCCTTCCAGTATTGTGTAAGAGCCAGCTTTATATGACTTCCACTCCACTGACTACATTACATTTTGTATTGCTACTCTGAACCTGGCCCACATGTGTGAATACTTTTTGGCTTAGAGTGAGAACAGTGTGTTATGTCTCTCTGTGATAAAATATTCAATAGAATCCATCTTATATATTGCTTTGAATTGTTATCTTAGTGATTTTATGTGTGACTTTAAAGGTGGCTCTGCCTTTTTGAGCTGTCAGTTATTGCTGGAGTTGTTTTGAATTCTTAAATATAAAATTGTAAATGAATGGTTTTACTTTTTCCAAACCTATTTCTGTTTATGTAGTGAGTTTGTCTTTGTAATGGGATATGTATTAAGGAATGATACTTGGTTTTAAAGAACTGCTGATTGTACATGTGGAATATGGTCAAGCTAATGTAGCTTCACTAGATTTATTTGAATATATGCCACCCAGGTATGTCTTTTTGCATAGATTTCTATTTAATCTCTTCTCATCAGTGTCCTCATAATAACCATTGCCCTCTAGGCAGTGAGAGTATTTTCCCATTACCTAGATGTCTAGCTATTGATCAGTTCTGAAACTGGTTCTCTCATTCCCTTTTAATCTGACCTATTTTCTTGATATTTTCACCTCTTCTCTTGATATGCTGATCTATACTCCTTTGGGTGAATTTAGCATTTGATGACTGTTAGCTGAGAATTTCCTGCACTTTTATTTGCAACTGTAGTTTGCTTATCACTACCTAATGTGGAAACTCTCTCATCATTTTATGTTTGAAGAAAGTTAAACAGATATAAATCAGTTAGATTTAATGATAACAATAAAATTGTCCCAGGTGTATTCAAAAAGTTTCTCCATTTGGTCTTAGACAAGGAAATAAAGCAAGCCAGTGATAAAATACCTTCAGGTCAGAAAGTATTGCTTTATTGATGACCATTCTCCTTTGGGAATTTTTCCAAAGTTTACAATATGTGTTTTTTCATGGAGACTGTTTTTTTAGTTTCTTCCTTTTAAGATTTAAGGAACTACATTAGAAATTGCACAAAGAAATATTTTCTGTGGTATTTCCAAATTTAGGCATATATCACTGTTGTTTGCATGGGCTGGTATGTGAATCAAGGCCAAAGTATTTTTCATTTAGTCTCTTGCTCACAATATCTGATTCTTTAATTTCACTTGAAAGGAATCACACATATTCCCAGAAATCCTAGCACAAAGTATATTCTAGAAATTAGAATGAATTCACTTGTCTGTGGATTTTCATAAACTTCATAGTAAAGGTGATTGTGGAATAGGAGCTGAGTGTTGATTTAATAAATCTCATTATTTTGTTCTCCCATACCTCAAAATTGTTTGGTTTTTTTCATAATTGTGATTTAGATTTTATTTTCTATTCAGTATTTGTCTTGAGTCAAAGAAGTTTTTGTTTATTTTTAGGTTTGTGCTCATTGATCTTAAGTCTGTATGTAAAATCTTTTAATCGTGTTCCCAATAAATGTTTTCTTGTTTAATACACATCTTCATAGATTTCAATTTCTTCTAATATCCATGGCAGCTTTATTTTCTTCTGAGGAATGTTTTTCATTAACTGACTGGTTTTTAGTATAAATTGCATGGTCTACTGTGTTTCTCATACTTCAACAATGGACATAGATGAGGATATTGTACAGTCCATATTTCTAAGGACATACCTGTCTCTCTCTGAATGTAAATGAGACACATTGTGTTTTCTTCCCAAGAGGCATAACATCAGCTGAATCATGACACAATATTCTACTTCCATGTGACTACATTGAAAGATATCTTCTTTTCCTGAGATCCATTTGTCTACTGATATGAATATTGAACTTTGAGTGTTTTTCATGTTTGTTGTGCAAAATGTTTCTTGTGCACAAGTATTGAATGTTTGTAGGATTTTTAAAATAACTTTTGACTATAATTGTTGAACTAATCAAAGGTGTGTTTAGTTTATTTCTTTTTGGTATTGGAAATTGAACTCAGGCCATCCTTGCACATATCAGCCAGGTGATTGTATCAGCAAGATATATCTCTTGTATGAATGTGTGATTTGTAAAAGACTGTGAATTAGTTTTAATTTTCATTTGGGGAGGGAGTTTGATGAATGGCCTCACTTTGTATTCTGAACTATTCTTATTGCATAGCCCAGTATGGAACTGTAGGCATGGAAATCCTGAAATTCCTGGTACTCTTCTTACATCATCTTCTCAAGAGATGGGAGAATAGGTGTTTACTACCACCAGCACTTAATGCATCTTTCTGTGTTTAGTGACCATTTGTTTTGCTATGGCTCAATTTTTATTGCATTTCAAGCATTTCATCTATATTCTTTCCCACATTACCTTCCTTTGCACCCTAATATAATTTCTAGTACTCAAGTACAAGTAGATAATTTATTATCTCTGAGCAGTAGGTATCTAGCTCAACTTTTACTAAACTGCTTGTCTCTAGAATAAACAAATAAACACTTATTTTCATTAAATTTTAGTAATTCATAAAGCTCCTTTCATATTTAATTAAATCATTCTCTATGAAACTGATTTCAGAATTATAGATGCTGTCTAGAAAGAAAGATGAACTCAATACTATGAATAAACACTTTTTTATGAATTGCGTTTTGCAGGCTCCCTCTTGAGCTCTGCTTTAAAGTCAGATAAAAGCTACAGTATAAGTGGCCCTGCTGAGCAAGGCATGTTACAGTTCTGTGATTGCTTTGGCAATATGTTATAGGGTAGCATCAGTGTTAATAAGTGACTATATTTGTATGTACTTGAGATTTGATGAAAATGACATGCAGTCAATACTTGAAAGAATGACCTTCAGTTAGACATTTTATGAGGGGAGATGAGATATATTTATTGTGTTTCTAACCTTCAGGAAACTTGTCATTATTTAAGAAACAGTGACCGTTGAGGATGTAGCTGTGAACTTCACCCCAGAAGAGTTGGATTTGCTGACTCCATTCCAAAAGAAGCTCTACAATTATGTGATGTGGGAAACATATATGAATATTGCTGCAACAGGAAAGGATGCTATGTTTTATTTATTTACACAAACATCATTTAATATTGCTCAGGGATATAGTTTAATATAATTGATAATTTTAACATTTGCTTGTATATCTCAGGCCTGATTATATTATACCATGAGTATAATTGGAAGCAGTGATGATTTAATATAATGTTATAGTGAATTTTTTTATATCTATGTCTTTCATACAGGAAGAATATGGCATAACCAGCAAATTAAAGAAGAGGATAAAATTGCTCAAAAAATATAAGGTTGATTGCCACACATAAGAGAAAGGCAACATTCCTTAAGTGTCAGTGTGTGAGCATAAATGTTACAACAAAGGAACTTGAAGAAATGAGATCATGTTACACTTTATTTAACCTCAGAAAAAGCATCAAGATATACACTTGATTGTATTTTGTATTTTCAGGGAATCCATAGAAAAATATTTGAATGTAGGAATCAGGGGTAATGCTGATAATATGTAAAAAAAAATCAAATATATCAATTAAATAAATTGCCTTCATGATCAACATGATGAAAATATATGAGGGTAAATATAAATATGGTATTCTGGTATGTAGGAAATGAACAAATTGTGAATTTTTATAGAAGCTCATCTTTAAAATATCCATTTATACATGTATGTGAATACTGAGACTTTCATGATCTAAACAATTTTTGACATAGAATCAATGTTCAAAATGCAAAATAATGCTACTGTTATAATAAATTATTTAAAAATATCCTTTAGCATGTTGAGCAGTTCATGTTGAAAACTCCTGATACATTGTTCATGGGTACATAAAATACAAACATGCTAATCAATATTCTGATGTCTGAAAAGTAAAACAGTATGTTTCATATTGTTCCATTTTTATATCCATCAGTATATACTTGTGTATTTTTTTGAGAATGATTTTATACTGTAGTTCAGGTTGACTTTAAACTTACTGTGTAACCCTTACAGGCCTGAAACTCACAGCAATCCACCTGCCTCTATCTCCTGAGTGTTGAGTGAGTGATACTGTGTCATTAGGTGTAATGATTCTCTCAGTATATTGTGAAATACATTAAAATCATCAAATATTAGTGATTCACCCAGGGTGTTGTTCAATGCAGCACATGAAACAGCGTTTACAATATCTAATACAAGAATCAACTCAAAGTAGCTAAGCTCTGGGAAGCACCCAAATGCCCAACACTGAATGCCAAGGTAAAGATAATGTGGACACAGCTCAACACGATGGTGCATTCTTGAAATTCTGGGAGGCTGAGTCAGCAGGGTGACAAATTTAAATTCAGCCTGAGTAAGTTCATGGTCAATAAGAATCTCTCTCCAAACTACAAATAATTGATCAGCAAATGTAATTCAGTCTAACACCTATGTCAAATTCTCAACAATAACAAAAACAAGCTATATAAGTAATCGTGATATCATTTCCCAAGAAACAAAAGGAGTTGGACTTTAAATGAAATAAGTCATACACAGAAGTGGAAATATCACAGGTTTTCACTTAAATGGAAACTAAAAGCATATATGAGGAATAAAAGTAAAGAGAGATAATATGTGACTAGAAATCCTTACTCTCTGTAGATGAGAAAGATGATCAGGCTAAATAAACAAGAGGGAGAATAAAGACTTGAAGAGCTAAAAAATGATCAATATTTCATAGTCATTTGTACCAATCTCCTAAAATTATAGGATGTATTGGAATCATATACCAATTTAAAATTACCAAATGAAAACCATTCTTTTTACAATGAATACTAGTTTTAAAGATGTCCTGCATGGCAATGAGTCAATTAACAATCAGAATTACTTAACAGGCATCAAACCTTACTTTATACCTTAGATCTCAATTGTTAATGTGGATCCCTTTCTACTGTGATTGATATCTTTCTATGTATTTCTTTACAGATATCATGAATACAGTTATTTTAGAATTGAAGAACAGCAATATAAATGTAATGAAAATGAAGAGACCTGCTGTGATTTCCAGTCCTTTCAGATGCATGAAATGAGGAAGACTGGAGAGAGACCCTGTCAATATGGGCAATGTGAGGCCAGTTCTGGTCTTTGTGAACAATCTCACCCTGGGCAGAAAACCTTTGTAGGTAAGAAAAGTGTGAAATCCTACATAACACCTAACAGTGTACCAATCCATGTGAGAAGTCACAGTTCAGGGAGCTCATATGTACAAAAACACTATGAGAATGTTTCTATTTCTTCATACCATATTGAAAAAGATGTTAGAAAATATGGTGAAGAGAATTACTACATAACTGAGAAATGTGCAAAAGCATTTTTTCACAGTAATTCCTTTAAAACACATAAACATCTTCACACTGGCATGCAACCATATGAATGCAAGCAATATGGGAAAGAATTCAGTACACACAGTAGCTGTCAAAAACATCAAAGTATTCACACTGGTGAGAAACCCTATGTATGCAACAAATGTGGGAAAGCATTCAGTATGGCCACTGGTTGTAAAGCACATGGTAGAATTCACACTGGAGTGAAATCATTTGTAGTAAGCAATGTGGGAAATCTTTCACTCATAATGGTAGCCTTACTGAACATGAAAGAATTCACACGGGGGAAAACCTTCTATATGCAACAAATGTGGAAAAGCATTCATGAGAGTCTCACATTGTAAAATACGTGATAGAACTCACACTGGGGAGAAACTCTACATATGTAAACAATGTGGAAAATCTTTCAGTCAAAATAATAACCTTATTGTACATGAAATAATTCACACTGGGGAGAAACTCTATGTATGCAACAAATGTGGAAAGCATTCAGTACATACTCTAATTTTAAAATACATGAAAGAATTCACACTGGGGAGAAACCCTTTGTATGCAACAAATGTGGGAAAGCATTCAGTGCAGCCACTGGTTGTAAAGCATATGATCAAATTCATACTGGAGAGAAACCCATTGTATGCAACAAATGTGGGAAAGCCTTGAGTAGAGCCTCTGGTTTGTAAAGTGCAGGATAGAATAAACACTGTGGAGAAACTATATGAAAGTAAGCAGTGTGGAAAATCTTCTAGACACAGCAGTTTCTTCAGTCGATATGAAAGTTGCCAAATGGGGAAGAAACTCTACATATGCAGCCTTTTTGGAAATCCTTAAGTAAAAGTGCTAACCTTTTTGTACATGAAAGTATTCACACTGAGGAAAAACCCTATGTATGCAACAAATGTGAGAAAGCATTCAGTACAGCCTATTGTTTTAAAGCCCATGATAGAATTGCCACTGGGAGAATTCATTTGTATGAGGCAATGTGAGAAAACTTTCAGTCTAAATGGAACCCTTATTGTTCATAAAAGAACTCACACTTGGTAGAATCTCTTTGGATATAATGTGGCAAAGCACTCAGTGTGCAAAAATGGTGAAAATAAACCCTACTATCTATGTTAGCAATTTGGGATGTCTTTCAGCTATAGCAATAGCTTTTGTATATATGAAAGACTTTACTCTGTAGAAAAATACTTATCTATATGAGAAATGAGTAATTTGTTTATAAACTTTTACTTTGTAAACTTAAACGATCCCACAAGAGGAAGAAAACCTTTGAATATAAGGAATGTAAGAAACTTTCCTCAACTAGAAAGATTGTCACTTCATGAAAGAACTCCCTCTGTGTGGTAATTCTTTGATCTTGGAAAATAGTGGATATCATTTAATGCACAATAATCCCATCAAATAGAGGAATTATGCACAGAAGGAAAAAACCCTATGTATGTAGGTAGTGTGGAAAAGATTTGCAGCACTGTCTCATTCTTGAAACCATAAGATTACCCTCACACTAGGGAGTAACTGCATGTAAGAAATTTTTTGTAACAGTTCAGCTGACAGAAGTGCTAAGCTTCTGAATCTTGTCATATTGTGTCCCAAGACTAAGTATGCAATGTGGTTGAGCATTCAGTACTCACATTTATTGCCAAATGTGTGAAAATAATAATTAAATGAAATCATTCATATGAATGTGACTAGTTTGAAAATACTTTGAAAATTACTCCTGTAGTGGAGACCTCTTAAGAATAATATAAAATTATTGCTATTTTAAGTTCATAGATGTTGTTTGAAACACCCTCAAACACAGTTTATTAGAATATTTGTGTTTCTTTTTTTATATATCACACATAAATATCTGATCTATTTCTCTGCTTTCTTAATAAAAAGTTACAGATTTTTAAAGAAAATTTAAGGATGCTGTATCTTTTTTCCCAGGATTTTCATCCACCAATATAATGCCTTGATGGATGACACCCAATTATGTCATGACTATTTTTCCACCATAATCTGCAACCCTTGTACCAGTTTATCAAGAAGAATCTACACATACACATTCAAAATGTGCTTGTATTCTTTGCCGATAAGT
This sequence comes from Hydrochoerus hydrochaeris, assembly GCA_004027455.1. NCBI lineage: Eukaryota > Metazoa > Chordata > Mammalia > Rodentia > Hydrochaeridae > Hydrochoerus > Hydrochoerus hydrochaeris. The sequence goes on from PVLA01015936.1 coordinate 10,409, forward strand.
ATCTAGTCATGCTCAAGGTAAGATATAATATCACAAAAGGAAAAGCAGCCTCAGTTCCTGTCAAAAACAAGAATGAACTTAAATTAGGAAGAAATTTTATGTATGCAAGAAATTTTGGAAAATGTTCAGTACAAAACAAGTTCTAAAATACGCGATAGAAATCACATAAAGGAGAAAAATATGTAGGTGAACAATGTGGATAGTCTTTCAGTCAATATTGTAACCTTGTCCATAAAATTATTCACACTTGAGAGACACCTTATGTAAGACATATGAAGAAGACTCTGCTGATAATTCATATTTTCTAGACATAGAAGATCCCACACAGAGAGAAACCTAATGTGTGCAACCAATGTGGGAAATCTACCACTCAAACCCATAGCTTGCAAAGCATCAAAGAATTCACAATGGGAGGAAATTCTGTAGATAAAAAATTTTGGGAAAATATTCAGTTCACATACTCCCTAGAAACACAAGAAAAAATTCACAATCGGCAGAATCTGTATGCATATAAGTAATGCAGTAAAGGTTTCCACCAAGTGTGATTGTAATGACATGAAAAAACTCACACAGGGAGATAACCCTATACATTCCAATGAGGGGGAAAAGTATCCAGTGTAAAATATTGCCATCAATTAAGGAAATAATGCATGCATGGAGAATCCCCATGCAAGTAGTCAATTTAAGAAAGATTTCTTGCAATTATATCATTTTATAAATGCTAAATTTCCCACACCCTGAGGAATAACTGTGAAAAAGATGTATTGAGAAAAAGTTTCCATTGACAGAGGTGCTAATCTCCAAAATTATGTCACATTGTGGCCAAAGCCTATGTATGCGATGTGAGAAAGTACTCAGTGTACCTGAGTATGGTCAAATATGTGTAAGTAAACATATGAATTGAAATTTTACTTATGTAAGAAACTATTTTAAAAATACTTTGCAAATTAATCACTTAGCCTAATTCTGTAGAAATGCCATAAAAATCGATGTCACTATACATTCATACATTTTCCAAAGATCACACTTGAAAATGGAGCTATCCCAAAGAATATTCATTTTGTTTTTCAGTATCACACATAGCAAGCTTATCTGTTTTTGTGTAGTCTTACTATTAAGAAATCACAGTTTTTAAACATAATACAACTATTCTGAAGAATTTTGCCCACATTTTTGATCCACCAATATGACCTTCATAGATGACATCTATTTTTCTCACAAATATTCTTTTCCACTGAAATTTTTTTAAATGCATTTTTCTAGATGCATCTACACAAACACATTCAGAAGTGTGCTTCACCAGATTTTATGACATGAATCTATATATGAAAGCTTATGATAAGATAATCATAAAAGGAAAAGCAAATTTAAAATATGTATAATTGCATTAGTGCCTGTTTCTAGTACATAATGTAAGTCTTCATCTTTGGAAGACATCAATTTGTATAATAGGTCTGATGTCTTCATTGTTGCCTTGACAACCAGTATGTATGATTCTCCTCTCTTCTTTGTTCCTCTCTATTTCTGAAAGATGTATGCTCCTACTGCCTATTTAAGATCATGTACTTTTAGGCAAAAGTAAGCACCATCCCTTTTATATTAATTCAGTCATTTATAAGAGCAGAATCCTGAATATGCAAGTGAATCAGGATTTCATACAAGTTCCTAGGGTTCAAAGGAAAATGCATGGAATGTGATTCCCAGAATAGGAATACTGAGTGATGGAAATGATGTCTTATTTTGACACCAGGAAGACAGAGTCAACAGTGTGCTTTAAATAAGGTGATAATTATAAGCATGTGAATTAAATGCATGAGAATTGTAGCATTAGGTTTGTTTTGCCTGAAATGGTTTTGCCATGAAGTTCAGGCTGGTCTTTGGCTCACTTTATCATCCAGGCTGGTCTTGGGCTCACTTTGTAGTACATGCTTATCTTGAATTTGAAGCAATCCTCTTGCATTAGCCTTCTGAGTCCTGGGAATACAACCATACACCACCATTCCCAAGTTCTAGCATTAGATTACTTAGCAAAAATTTCTTGCAGGGATGATGATGTAACACTTGCCACTTGCTATACAGTTTTTGGGGCATGGCACTGCTAAATGCTCCTAGTCTCCCTTTAGGCACATGTTCCACAGTGGCATACCAGCAGCATATTATGATTTTAAAATAAAATTCAGAAATCAATCTTGAGAAAGTCAAAATCATGTTTCATTCTCCTTGGTATAAATACATCTAATATCACTTGGATTTATCATGGATTTCAGTTTCCTTCAATAGAGATCACTCATGTGATGTCATAACCTGACAAGAAGGTTCAGTGCAAGGCAGGATGACACATGAATAGAAAGACAACATATCCACAGGATGCTGAATACACCATGGTTATTATACCAGTTTCTGTATTGTGTACTATTGTAGTTGTTTATTGATACACATTTTTCAATATATTCCAGCATATATATATATATATATATATATATATATATATATATATATATATATAATGTTATCTGTGTAAGTTTCCATGTGTGTAATGTATTACTCTTCAACATTGGAAATAGACATTGAGGTAGTTGGCATTTCTTCACACTCAATCCTGAGGTAGGAAATTGCTTACAAATTACTACAATGTAGTTCCTACTTATATTCTCTGATTTTAATGTTCTATCATTTCTTAAAAAATAAAATGGTTCAGAAATAGGCAAGATGGTGATTTCATGTGGTTTAAGCAATCTGACAATGTGAGCCAAGAAGATTTCAACTTTGCAATTTAAACCCAGACTTGGCAACTTGGAAACAAAATGAAAACCTGTCTGCGAAGAGTATAGTATAAATGATAGCTGGGGAGATAGCTTAGTATAAATGTCCTGGATTCAAATCTAAGTACTGAAAAGTTAAAGTATGCCTTGGTTAGTGATAAGGAAGTAAATCCACTGGCCTCATCTCACACTCAGTAGATCTGGCCTGTTCTCACCATCCCCCCTCTGAATTTGAATTCATTTCCAGAATACGTAGTCTCAAATCACAGGAGTACAGTTTCCATCCTACTTACTGAATGTAAGAGTAAACTTGCAAAATATACAGTTAGTCAATTGCTGCTCTGTAAAGACTAGAGCAACCTCATTTTAAGTGCAGTAATGCCCTTGTGGAGCATTGCAGAAGCCCATTTGCAATTCAGGAATGGCACCTGTCAACTTGCTTACTAGTATAGGTTTTGGTTCAATTTTCCCATCCCTTCAGTATCAAATATTTGGTGTTTCATCACCAGCTGTTGGGTGATGCAGGAAGGCTATGTGCATCATAAACTGGAAAGAGGCACAGGGAGATTAGGACAACTCATTATCTGGAGTCTTTCTTTATATGTTTGCTGCCATGTTTTGGACCCAGGGTCACCTGCTGATAAAATGGTCTAGAAAATGAGCCTGGTTACTGGGTGACTGCCTTAGAGAGCAGGAAACAAATACACAAGGAAACATCCTAGAGGCTAGAAATATAAGTGTGAGGCCAGGTGCTCTGAGATGGATACAGGTTGACTAAATGTTACCTGATGAACTTAGAGTCTCTCCATGAAACCTGTGAGGTCTGAGACCTGACTTCTGTACTGGCTTCAACCTGATTCCTTCAAGTCTGTGCATGAGGCTTGACTGGCAGATGGGACCACAGTGCCCTCTCCTGTTCCACCTACAACTTAAGCCTCATGCAAAGTGGCACCCATTCAGTAAATTCACCAGGTGCCCTGTGCCTTGGAACTCTTTTATGTTTATTTTATTTAAAGAGAAAAAAACAGAGAAAGGGAAGCACTATTACAGAATTTAAAAAAAAAGATAAAAAGTAAGAAATCACTAGTTGATAAATTACATATTTTCCTTTTAGAAATAGTTGTTAGAGTTACAAAACTAAACCATACAATAAGGATATTTAGACAGTGAAACTGTAAACATATCTGTTCAACCATCCAACAACTTAGAAATATATTTATCAATCCTACACACTAAAAAATATATGCAGTTATATCCTTTATAGCACTTCCTATTTCTTCTTTACAATAGTATTATACATTTTAAAAATTCTATTTAAAGAGAAAAAAAGCAAAACAAAAAAGTGAAGCAACAATACAGAATTCTAAAATAAAAAAGACAAAAACACTGAGAAATTACTAGCTGATAAATTACATAATGTCATATTGGATATAGTTGTTCAAGTTATGAACTTAAAGGATACATAGAAGACATTTAAACAGTGGGACTAAAAACAGTTCTGCTCAACAATCCAACTAACATTCAGCAATATGATAATCTATTTTACACACTCAAACATACATACAGTTATATCACTTAGAACACTTTCTTTTCATCTCTTTTTTTATAATAGTAATTATACATTTGTGGTTTTATTACTCATTTACTCATTATTTTTTACACTAGAGACACAATGTGATATTTATAAATATGATTCTTACTTATTTCACTAAAGCTGATAGTCTCAAGTTGTCTCCATTTACCTATGAAGGTCTTAAGATCATACTTTTTATAGTTGAGTAATATTCCATTGTATACAAATACCACAGATTTTCATCCACCGTGCAGTTGATGGGCATCTTGTTTGTTTCCAAGATTTAGCTATTACAAATTGTGCTGCTATGAACATGGGTGCACACATATCACTGTGACATGACTTTTTCAGTTCTTCTGGGAAAATACCCACGAGGGGAATTGCTGGATTGAATGTGGCTTCCAATCCTAGTCTTCTGAGAATTCTCCATATGGATTTCCACAGTGGATGCACCAGTCTACATTCCCAAGAACAGTGGAGCAGTGTTCATTTTTCCCTGCAGCCTCGCCAACATTTGTTATCAGTTGATTTCTTGACAGAAGGTATTCTTTCCGGAGTGAGATGAAATCTCAATGTTGTTTTAATTTGCATTTCTAGAATGAGCAGTGATGATGAGCATTTTTCATGAATTTATTTGCTATTTGTATATCTTCATCTGAGAACTGTGTGTTCATCTCAGCTGCCCATTTTTAGAGAGGGTCTTTGAATTTGGCATGCAGGATTTTTTTCATTTCTTTATATGTTCTGGAAATAAGTCCTTTTTCTGAGGGATTGGTGCATAAAATTCTTTCCCACTCTGTGGGTTTTCTTTTCTCTCTGATGGTAATTACTTTTGAAGTGTAGAAAATTTTCAAAATATGAGATCTGATTTGTTGATTCTTTGAAGAATTTCCCATGTGGTTTGCATTTTGTGCATGAATTCTCTGCCTACTTTTATGTCTCCAAGACTTCTACCTACCTTGTCTTCCAGTAGATTTAGTTCGTTGATGCATTTAAACTTTAGTTTTGTGCATGGTGATAGGCATGGTTTTAGTTTAAGTTTTTGGCATGTGCAGAGCCAATTTTTCCAACACCATATATGAAAGAGGCTATCCTTCTCCCAAAGGACATATTTAGCCCTATTGTCAACATCAGGTGGCTGAGTGTGTTTGTAGTTGTGCTTGAATCTTCTCATCTGTTCCATTGATCCTCAGGTCTATTTCTTTGAAAGTGCCATGCTAATTTTATCACTGTAGCTTTATAGTACTATTTCAAGACAGGAATTTAGATTCCTCTTGCCTTGCCTTTGTAGCCCAGAATTGCCTTTGCTATTTTAGGTTTCTTCTGTTTCCAAGTGAATATTAGGAGTGTTTTCCCTAAATCTGTGAGGTATGTCAATGGTAGTTTGATTGGGATTGAGTTAAATCTGTATAACAGTTTTGGAAGTCTGGCCATTTTCACAAAGTTAGTTCTTCCTAGACAAGAACAAGGAATATCCTTCCATTTTCTAATATCCTCTTCAGTCTCCTTTTTCAGTGTAATATAATTTTCAGCATATAGTTCTTTTACATTTTAGTTAGATTGATTCCTATATTTCATTTTTTTAGATGTTATTGTAAAGGGTGATATTTCCATAATTTCTTTCTCTATGAGAATTTTGCTTGTGTGCAGGAATTCTATAGATTTTTGAGCACTGATTTTGTATCCAGCCACACTGCTGAACTTGATTATTACCCCTAGTAGTCTTTTAGTAGTGCTTTGTGTTTTCTATATAGAGTATCATGTCATCTGCAAATAGTGATAATTTAACTTCTTCCTTTCCTGTCTTTATTCCTTTTATTTCTCTCTCTTATCTGATTGCCCTGGCTAGTGTTTCCAGAACCATATTGAAAAAGAGTGGTGAGAATGGACATTCTTGTCTTGTTCATGATTTTCAAATGAAAGCTTTCAGTTTGTGTCTGTTTAGTGTAATGCTAGCAGTTTGCTTGTTCTAAATGGCCTTTATAATGTTGAGGTAGACAGTGTGTATTCCGAGTTTCTGAAGGGTTTTTATCATGAAAATGTGCTGAACTTTATCAAAAGGGGTTTTTTTTGGCATGTATTAAAGTGAGAATGTGGTTTTTGTTTTTGGCTCTGTTGATGTGGTATGTCACACTTATTGATTTGTGTATGTTTAACCATCCCAGCATTCCTGGAATGAACCCCAGTAGTTCCTGATGTATAATCTTCTTGATAATTTGCTGCATTCTATTTGTCTGTATTTTATTGGGAATCTTTGAATCAATGTTCATTAGTGAATTTGGCCTATATTTCTCCTTTTTGGTTGTGTCTTTCTCTGCTTTTGGTATCAGAGTAATACTTGCCTCCAGGAATGATTTAGGGAGGATTGCTTTCTTCTCAATTTCATTGAAGTGTTTGTTTAAGGAGTATTTCCATCAAATCTCCTCTAAATTTCTTGTAGAATTCACATGTGAATCCATCAGGACCTGAGCTCCTCTTTGTTGGTAGATTTTAATTATGTTTTGACTTTCAATAGCTGCTATTGGGTTGTTCAAAATTGCTGTATCTTCTTGGTTGAGCTTTGGTAGTTCATATGTTTCTAGAAATCTGTCCATTTCATCTGTGTTTTCCAGTCTATATGAGTAGACATTTTCAAAGTAGGAATACATGATCTTTGAATTTCCATGGAACCTATAGTAATTTCCCCCTTTTCAGTCCTTATTGCATGAATTTGGGATTTTTCTTTCTTTTTCTTGATAAGGTTAGCTAGAGGTTTGTCAATTTTGTTATTCTCTCAAAAACAGGTTTTTGATTCATTAATTCTTTGTATTGTTTTCTTTAATTTCAATTGCACTGATTTCTACTCTAATCTTTACAATTTCCTCTTTTCTATGAAATTTGGGTTTAGCTTGCTTTTCCTTTTCTAGAAGCTTGAGATGAAGCCTTATGCTGTTTATTAATACTCATTCTGTCTTATTGATATGACTATTTATTGCTACATTTTCCATCTTAAGACCACTTTCATTGCATCCCACAGGTTACAGTGTGTTGTTGTCACATTTTCATTGAATTGTAGGTATTGCTATATTCCTTCTTTAATTTCATCTGTAGCCCACTGGTTGTTACAAAATGTTGTTATTTAATTTCCGTGTATTAATGCAGGTTTTGCAATTTCTTTTGCCATTAATTTCCAATGTCAGTGCACCATGGTCAGATATTATGCATGTGATATTTTCAATACCTTTGCATTTACTTAAGAATGTTTCATGGGATAATATATTGTCTATTTTGCATAATGTCCCATGCACAGCTGAGCAAAATATGTATTCTGATGTGGTTGGGTGGAACACTGTAAACATCTACTAACTCCAATTGCTCGCAAGTATGTTTCAGTTCTATTATTTCTTTGCTGAATTTTTGATGAGTTGATCTGTCTGTAACAATGTGTTGTTAAGGTGTCCTGTTATAATTGTGTTCTTGTGTATTTAGTTTTTCATGTCCATTAGTATCTGTCTTATATAGTTGGGTGTTCCTGTGTTTCATGCATATATATTTATATTTGTTATTTCTTCCCCTTGAATTTTTCCACTAATGATTATTTACTGACCTTCTTTATCTCTTTTAATCATTTTAGGTTTAAAGTTCACATTGTCTGCAAATAGAATAGTTACTTTGGCTTTTTTCAATGTTCAGTTAGCTTGGAATACTGTTTTCCATTTTTTGACTTTTAACCTATGAGTTTCCTTCTGGGTCAGATGTGTTTCTTCTGTACAGCATAATGTGGGACCATGTTTCTTGATCTATTCCGTCAATCTATTTCTTTTGAAAGGTGAATTGAGGCCATTTACATTTATGGATATCACTGATATATACTGGCTCGACTTTGCCATGTTATGTTCCAGGTGTTGGCTTTCTGCTCTTCCCCTTATTTAATTGCTTGTCCTACCTGGTGGTTTCTTTCTGTTGTTATTCTGGGGATTGTGGCCATTTTTATTTCTGTCTAGCATGTCTTTCAGTACTCTTTCTAGGGTTGGTTTAGTGGACAGGAATTCCTTCAGTTGTACTTTGTCATTAAAGTACCTTGTTTCTCCATTAAGTTTGAATGAAATTTCTACTGGGTACATCAGTCTGGGTTCAAAGTAGTTTTCTTTCCGGGCTTGAAATACCTCATTCCGAGCTTGTCTTGCCTTGAGAGTTTGTGCTGAAAAGTCTGCCATGATTCTAATCAGTTTTCCTTGATAGGAGTTGTCTTTTCTCTGAAATCTTTTAGTATTCCATTTTTATGCTGTATATCTGAAATCTTAATTCTAACATGTCTGAGTGTAGATTTATGTTGATTGTGACTATTTGGAGGTCTAAATGCCTCACTTATCTGCATATCAGCTGTTTTCCCCATGTTTGGGAAATTTTTTGTTATTTCTTCTATGAATATTTTACGTATGTCATTTGCATTGACTCTTGCATCTACACTAATGCCCATTAATCTTATATTGTTGCTCTTGGCATAATCTTGAAACTCTGATTGTCATTTTATGCTGCTTTGTTATTTTTAAAATTTCTATCCTTTCCTGATCACTAATTGCTATCCTGTCTTCAAGGTTGGAAATCCTATCCTCAGCTTCAGTTAAGTGGTTTTGCACACTTTCAATAGAATATTGTGTTTCTTGGATGTCTCTTTGAGTTCATTTCATGAATTCTGCATGTTTTCTATATTGTTCTTTCAAGGTTTCAATCAGTTTCCCATGTTCCTGTGTTTTTTCTCTATTTTTTCTTTAGCTGCACTTAGCAACTCCTTTATTACGGTACTTATTTCTGTCTTTACATGGGAGAATACTTCTAATTTGATTTCCTCTATATCCTTATGAAGTTATTTTGTTATTTCACTTGCTATGTTTTCTGAGATTTCCAGTGTGTTACTTCTGATGTGCTCTATTTCAGTGTCTCCTGTGCTTGCTACTTGTGGATGCATTGTTTGAGATTGCATTTTGGTTTTTCATTTTCCCATTTTCACTCAGCCTGATGTTTTCTGTGTGTAGGAGTGGGTCACACACACTCTTGTCCAACTCACCAAGGCCTTACATTTAGTTGGATGGGGCTTTACTACTTGCCCTACTTACCCACCATACACCTCTATTTTAGGGGTATACTCAGCACACTGACTGGGGCCTGCTGAGATCTGCTGGGTTAGGCAGTTACTAAATGACCTTTCAACTTAGGACAGTTACTCCCCAATAGTCTAAGGTTCCCTTGGGAGGGAAGTTCTGAGTTTGCCCTGTGCTCTTTGATGCTGCCCAGTTCTGGGGGTTGGATTCTGGGTCCTATCTCCCTGCTTGGAGTTCCCTAGGCATGGCCAGCTAGGGCCACCCCTCCCTCTCCTGCTCCATAGGCTGGCCCCAGATGCAGAGGATGGTCTTATTGCTCGGGAGCAGAGATGGGAATCAGCCCCATGTTCTGTGATGGTGATGCAGTTCATGCTGTCACAGGTAGTGGTTGGACTCCTGACCCTCTCGCTGCCTGGAGTTTACTGGGAGTGGACCATCCAGGGCCCCCTGTCACTTTCATGCTACTTAAGCTGACCCCAGATGCAGAGTGTGGTGTTACAGCCTGGAAGCAGTGTTGGGAGTTCACCCCATGTGCTGGAATGGCACTGCAGCATGTGCAGTCATGGCCTGCAGTTGGATCCTGACCACTTGCTGCATGGAGTTCACTGCGTGTGGCCAGATTAGGGCTGCCTGTCCCTCTCCTGCTTCTTAGGCTGGCCCTAGATGCAAATCATGGTCTTACCATCGAGAGGCAGAGTGGGGAGTGTGTGTGTGTGTGTGTGTGTGTGTGTATGTGAGTTTGTCTGTGCCTGTGTGTTCATCTAATTATAATGGGAAAAGATTTATTTTTCCCTGATCTATTTTTCCAAACCAAAAAAAGCAGTGATCTTAATCCTTGCTATTATGATAGCTGAATGAAAATATTAATATGGTTAATAAATTTTTCCTCATACATAGAATCTCAAATGATTTTATAAGTTCATATAAATTGCACAGAGTAGTGGATTGCATATTGGTGCACATAATATACATGGATTTTTATGGAAGTTACATTATTTTTTTTTAATTTTTACTATCAAGATAAACTTAATATTCACTTTCATCACAGATAATATGTACTTGTACATGATATATCTTGATTCCTGTTTTTGGTGTTCCCTTTGCTTTCAACAATCCCTCTTTCTCTTCTTATCTTCAATGATTTTTTTTCTGGTTTTTCCATTGTTTCTCATTTTCCCCTTCTTTCCTTTCACAGTCCCCTTCCATAGTTCTCCTTTGTTTTTGAACAACTGCTTACTATTTCATTATATCTGTTTAGCATTTGCTTTTTTTTACCACTTTCTAATCTTGACACCAATGAGATAATGTGATATCTATACATGTTTGTGCCATTTATGTCATTGACAGAGATTGTGAAGGTCTATCATTTTAGCTATTCATGTCTGAAGTATATTGTTAATGGCTTTGAAGTACACCACTGTATAAAAAATCATACATGTTTTATATCTTTGTACCTTGATTGGGAATTGGGATGTTCCCAAGATTTAAGCATTACCAAATGTTGTCTTATAAACATGGGTACACATACATCACTCTGTAAAATACATAAAATTATTTTGGGAAGATACCAAGTTGGAGACCAGTTGTAACACATGGACTCTGTAGTACTAGATTTTCTAAGGCATATCTTCATTGATTTCCAGAGGGGCATGTCTGTTTACACTTCTATAAATAGTGAAGATGGGTTGCTTTATATCACACATTTTTTTAACAATGTTTTTGGCGGTACCTGGAACTGAACTCATGAACATGCACTTGTCAGGCAAGCAACTAAGACACTGAGCTAAGTCCCTGGCCCCTTCTTAGCAATTTTTATTTGTTGTTTTCTTGATTATTCCTTTTTTATGTAGTGAGATAGAATCTCATAGTTTTTTTTTAAATTTGCATCTCTCAAAAGACCAATAAAAGGAACTTTTCTGCATATATATATTTGCCATTTGTACTTTTTTATCTGAGAAGAGCGTATTCATTTGAGATACCTATTTTTGGATTCAGTCTTTAAATTTGGAGGTTCTGATTTTCCCACTATTATATATGTTCCAGATATTAGTCCTTTGTCTGAGAACAGTGAAAAATATTTTCCCATTCAGTATGTTTTGTTTTCACTGTATTAGCAGTTTATTTTGTTGCACAAAGTTTATTCAATAAAGTGAGACCCCAGCTGTTGATTGTTTGTGATTGTTTTATGTGATCTTGGTTTTGCTCATAAATACTTTGCCTACAATAAGTTCTCAACTGTTCTGCCTATCTGCCCTTCCAAATGATTGTTTCTGTTTCTCTTTTTTTAAAAAAAAATTGTAATTAAAACCAGGGATTGAACTCATGACCTCACACTTGCAAGGAAGATGCTCATGCCGCTGAGTTAAATCCCCAGATGTGTGCTTTTCTTTTAACCATTAGATCCTTTAAAATATTCAGATCTTTGAACTATTTCTTCTTTCATTTAGTGCATGGTGAGATACATTGGCCTACTTTATTGCTTGGCATGTGGAAATTCAGTTTTTTCAAGTACCATTTATGCCACAAGATACCTTTCTTGCAGGGAATATGTTTATCTCCTTTGTAAAATATAAAAAGATTGTCAATTATTGGAGGCATTTCTGCATCTTCTAATCTACTCCACTGATTCTTTTTTCCCCACTTCCCAAAGTTTTTATCATAGTAGCTTTGTATTAAAGTTGCAAGTCAAGACATTGTGATGCACCGTGACTCATACTTGATTCCTAGGATTATTTTTGGTATTCTAGATGCTTTCTGGTCCAGATGCATGAATGTTAGGAATCTTTCCTCTACTTTTGGAAGGCATGATAATTGTATTATGATTGGAATTGTGTTATATCCATATAAAATTTTAGGAAATACGGCCATTTTACTTACATTGTTTCTTCTTAACCATGAGCAAGAAATATCTTTTCATTTTCTCATATCCTCTTAGATTTCCTAATTCAGAGTGTGTAGTTTTCAATGTAGAGCTCGTTTTCCTCCTTTTATTACATTGATTATTAAGTATTTCTTTTTTATTGCTTTTTGAAAGTGATTTTTTTCCTCTCTGTTTGTTAGTTTTGCACAGGAACACTACAGAGTTGTTAGTGATTACATTGCA
>PVLA01015937.1:0-22912 GCA_004027455.1 Hydrochoerus hydrochaeris
TTCCCATAAAGCTTCTAAATCCCTATCAGATTTGTCCTAGACATTTACATTAAATTTTCTTAAATGAACTCACACCTTTTCATCTTTGCAAAATTCTTCTGGATTACAATGGTTCCCCACTGATTTCCAAGGCATCCTTTCACAGAAATCAGCATCACCTACAAACAAAAACTAATACTCCATCAATGCTCATAAACTATGTGAGCCAGTGAACATTTAGATGGAATATTTGTTTCCACCTTAAATTATGTGGTGAAATTCTAATGCCAATGTGATATTATTATCAGGTGAGTACTCAAAAGGACTCTTTGCCATCAGTGTGGAGCCTTTATGAATGTGATTAGGGCTTGTTGTGGTTTTGACCTGGAATATTTTCCAAAGATTCATGTGATGAAGTCCTAATCTCCAATATGGTAGTGTTTAGAAGTGGGGAAGGTAATTCGCCATGATGACTCCAATATCTCCAGTGTGTTTATCCTTCAATGAATCCATAATTTGATACCATTATTGGGAGGTTGTGGATAATTTATGAAGTGGGCTCCACTGGGGGAAGCAGGTTAGGGTTGTTTTCTAGACAGGTGTTTTGTTACATGGGATTCCTTCTTTGTCTCTTGCTGTATTTACATGCCAGGTACAGTGAGGGGGTATTTTTGTTCCACCATACACTTCTCTAGGAAGCAATGCCTCACAATTGGCACCAAAGCCACCAGGGCAAACAAATATACCCTGAAGCTTCTAATATCATGAAACAAAATGACCTGAACTTTCTTAAAAAGTTGAGCTCACATGGTCTGACACAGCAATGGAAAGGTAAAAATCAAAGTAGCCTGCAAAAGCATGAGAGAGAGTGGTTTCTGTGAGTAAGCACAAAGAATGGGTTTGGGATAATTTTACATTCCAGCTTCTAATTCCACAGTTGAGCAATCCATTGAATGGTAGTTTCCTGTTCAAAATTTCCCCTTGTCTTCTAGACCACCATCAGCTTATGTAAACATCACCTGTTTAATGGGTCTGCACTGCACCTAAGCTTGACAATGCTTGGCTTGAAGGTATTTGTACATGACTGCTCTCTTCTAGAAAAGTTGCTGTTAAACAACATTGAGTCTTATGTGTTTAGACATTTGAGTTTCAATATCTTCCTTACATGATAGCAGCTCTGGAGTCTAAATATCTAAGTGTAACAATGTGATGGACATTTTGTTTACATTTGCAATATCAGTATGAGGCTATACAAAAAAGTATTAGCAAATGAAAGAGTGATAAACAAAAGAAATTGAGGCTCTGATTAATTTTTACCAAAACATTAGGTATATTAAGAAACTCCATGTATATGACTCTTTATTTAATGAAAGTGCTAGAAGAAGAAAACAAAATTTATTGTCATTTCCTATTTATTTATGCTCTTTGTCATGCATAATAACTTTACTACATGATTTCCTCTCATTTATTTGACAATATTGCTATTTCTATGTCATTGAGCCCCAGAATCCTTAAAAATACATTAAGATTACTAAACTTGCTTTATGAGATATCAAAAATTGAAATGATCAACCTGAGAATTCCCAGTAAATGCATGTTATAAGCTTACTGCTGATGTTAAGTCAATATTTAAGGAAAAATCAATGATAACAAATCAAATTCTGAAATATCTATTGCAATGAAATACATATACTTTTTTTCATCAATACAAGGAGAATTGGTATATTAAATTTTTTATTCTATTAAATGGTGTCCAGTTATTGTTCTCTACCCAAACTTTAAAAACTTTTAATTTTCTTCCTTTTTTAAATTAGGTTGGCTACAGGCTTATCAATTTTATTTATTCTTTCAAAGAAGCAACTCTTATTCATTGATTCTTTGTATTGTTTTCTTACTCTCTATTGCATTAATTTCTGCTCTGATCCTTATAATTTCCTCCCTTCTTTTGCCTTTGGGCTTGGCTTATTCTTCTTTTTCTAGCTGTATGAGGTGTAGCATCGTGTTGTTTATTCGTGTTTGTTCTGTTTTCCTAATGTGGGAACTCAGTGCAATAAATTTTCCTCTAACTACTGCTTTCCTTGCATCCCACAGATTATGGTAAGTTGTATTTGTATTTTCGTTTGCTTGTAGATATTGTTTAATTTCTTCTTTAATTTCCTCTGTGACCCATTGATTGTTTAACAGTGTATTATTCAATTTCCATGTGTTTGTTGGGTTTTGGCAACTTACAGTACAATTTTGATTTCCTGTATATCTCTTTGAATCTGCTTCATGTATTCTGTTTGTTTCTTATGCTATTCATTCAGGGATTCTATCTGTTTGCTTTGTTCCTCTAATTTTTTTGCTTTGTTCCTCTAATTTTTTAGCTGTGTCTTCTTTAGATGCATTCACTATTTCTTTCACTGCTTTTATCATTTCTTCTTTTACCTGGAGATTATTTCTAATTTGAGTTCCTTTACAGCTTCCCGTACTTGCTTTTTTATTTCAGTTGATATCATTTCAGGTATTTCAGGTGTATGACTAGTATTTTCTTCTATGTATGTGGCACCCAGGCTTTCTTGCGATGGGCTGGATGTTTGAGATTGCATGTTAGTCTTTCGTTTTTTCATTTTACTATATTTCCCTGTTTGGAGTGATGTTCCAAAAGTTTCCCTGAGTGTGTTGGGAATCACCTCCTGCACCCTCAAGTCCTGGGACTCATGGGTCTTGGCTCCCCTGGTTGAATGAAGGTCGCCGGGGGTGGTCCACTCAAACCCAAGAAGCCTTTCAAGGCTAGTTCAGTGTCCTAGGGGGCTGGGTGGGCACCCAAGAACTGGGAGGATTTCCCAAACTCTCCCAGGCCAGAGCCAGGGAGCTGGAACTCGGCTCTCAGCTGTACTGGCCTACCTCCCCTCTGGGAGCTGGCTTGTTCCCCTGGTTGCATAAAGGTCACTGGGCGTGGCCCAATCACACCTGCGAAATCTCTCCAGGCTAATGCAGTGTCATAGGGGGGTTGGGCGGGCACCCCGGCACCAGGAGTGATGTCCCAAACTCCCCTGAGCAAAGCCTGTGAGCTTGAACTTCCCTGGGCTTGCAGCTGCAGGAGCTGGAACTTGGCTCCCAGCTGCGCCGTCCTGCCTTCCCTCTTTAAACTGGCTTGTTCCCCTGGTTGAATAAAGGGCGCTGGGCGTGGTTCACTCAAGCTCACAAAACCGCTTCAGGCTAGTCCTGTGTCACATGAGGCTGGGCGGGCACTCCAGCCCCAGGAACAATGTCCCAAACTCCAGGAGCTAATGGCAGACAGCTGGAACTTCCCTTGCCCTTTGTCGGCTGGGGAGCTGGAACTTGGCTTCCAGCTGTGCGGTCCTAGGAGCCCGCTTGTTAATGGATATAAAATATTCTTACATGGTATTTTAAGTTTCCTGATGCACTTGGGCACTTATTTACTCCTGCACTATTTATTAGTCTCCTTAGCATCTATATTCTGGTTCAAGAAATTTATAACTTTGCAAATACCATACTGTCTTTACTGTTGAAACTACTTGCCAATGATCCTTTTTTCTTCTTAAGAATATTACTAATAATATGTTGGCCTTTGCTTCTGTTTATAAATTTGTGTTGTTCCTTCACAAACTACAGTAATAATTTTTTGAGATTCACTTTGAATATATATAACAATTTGAGGGAGAACAGACATTTGCTTGTCACCTTTTTGTCATCTTTTTTTTTTTTAAACCAAAGTAATTCTAAAATCCAGCAATCCTTTGACAGGCTAATTATATTATTAGCTACTTTGTATTTGGGGATATAAAATAATACTATGTTTTACTAATTTTTCACATCTTACTTTTTATTTTGTTGATGACTTATCAAGAGGTTTTTTAGAAGTATTTTTTATTTTATTCTAAAAATTACATGTTTAAGGTTTAGTATGTTTTGTATGGATAATCAGGCACAATTGAGTTTGCTTTCTTAAGCCCTTTAATTCTTCTTGTTCCAAAACACTTATCTTAGTGGCATTACCTAGCCCTATAAAAACTAAAGTTTACATGTGAGCATCCATATATTTTTCTTCTTCCTAATGAATGGAAGTACTTCCCTTATATTGTCATTGAGATCAATGTCGGCTGGTTGATTTGCACAGACATCCTTAGTTGCAGAAAAAATTTGATGCTCCTTTTTCTTATATCTTCTTCTGTGGCACAAAAGAAAAGTTTATTTAACAATTTTCTAAATAGTTATGCTGAGGTCCACTTATGCAGCATTGACCACTGGGATATGGAAAAGTGTCTATTGTGCAGCTTCCAGGCATAAATAGATGTCTTCCAAACACAAATTTTCATCAAGTATCGTCCCCTCTGTTTCTCTCTGCCCATAATGCTGAAAAGAAAAGATGCCAGGATACTAGATATTCCAGGGCTTCCAAGACTTATTCTCACATATCAAGGAGTAATTGGATACATGCTGCCCTATATTGGGCATAATTTTGGGGAAGGTATTGCTCCTTAATTGAAGCAAACCCATCGTGCATTGACTGCAGAGGATGTCTAGGGAATTCTGCTCTTTAGTTTTAAGGCAGTTCTAGGAGCATAGCATAGCATTTAATTGTTTCAAAAGAGCTGTACAATCCATGATAAACAAAGACTTGAGCAAATGCCAACAACCAAAACAATCACTCTTGTTTCCTGGGTACTTTATAAAACATGACAAGTACATTTAATTAAAAGTTGAAAAGTTAAATTAACTGCTTATATATCTAGAATTGTGCTTTCTTTATGAATATTCAAACTGGGAATGGTGGCACATGCTTGTAGTCTCAGCACTCAAGAGATTGAGGGAGGAGTTGGAAGCCAGCCTGGGTTACAAAGAGAGTTCAGAAGCCAGCCTGAACCATATAGTTAAACCATACCTCAAAAAGACCCCCTAAAATAAATATTCAATTTATCTGATAAATATTAGATATCTTAATTATTTTATATCTTCTGAATTGATAATTTAATGATTGTTAAAATGTACAATTTAAGTATTACTTGTATTATTTTTAACTTATTTAATTAGTATTGACAGTCTTGTATTATCTCACTTGTTAGTTTTACAAACATATAATGTGCAGCTATTTTATTTATCCTGTGATAATTTCGATATTTGCAATCCTTAGCGTGTTTGAGTTGGTTATGCGTTGTTTTTGCTCATTTGTTGTCACTGAAACTGTTTCCTTGTGGTTTTGGTGATATTTGTTTTTTTGTGTTTATACCTGGTTGATGAGAACAATAGCAATATTGAGGTGCAAATTAGGAATTCAGAGGCCATAGAAAAACTGAGTCTTTTTCTCCTCTTTTGAAGATGTTTTTCTAACAGAGTCTCAGATTGTAAGTTACTACCTTGTGGAGGGCCAAACTACTGATTTCATAAGGCTCTAGTCATATATTTATAGTTTATTTTCAGTTTACTGCCCTTCCTTTTTCATTATCCTCCCTGTTAAAACCCCCTTACAATTTTCAAGTCAGAAACGTGTTCAATAAAATTTGTAAAATGTTATAGCAGATTATTGTAAAAGGGATAAAAATCTATGAACATATGATAAATTCATTAGTGAATATTCTAAAACTTTAGGGTTAGAGTCAGGGTTTGGGTAGGATTATGGTTAATAACAAAGAACAAACATAAATATTATAATCTACATCCCTTAGCATTTTTACAATATCTGCATTGTTACTGACATCACTGCTGCTCTCCATGTGTCATACCTACCCCTTAAAACAGCAGTTCACCCAGTGACATCAAGCTGCTGGCATTTATGCTTTTGGCTTTCAAATAACAATTTCCATTGAAAGAAGCCAGTACTTTTGAAAAAAGTGATTCCAGATATAGGGCAAATGAACCTGTAGTGTCCTCCAGTTGGGAAACAGAAATACTAATAGGATCATAGAGATATTTCAAAAGCAAGCAAATTAAAAATACTCCCATTGGCTAATTCTAGGATTGAGGCAATTATTGACAATAATTGATTAATAAAACAGAAATCCTAAGTCCTTAACAATATAAATGAAAGAATAAATCAAATTTGATGCTAAAGAATGCATTTACATATCTTAAAATGACTTATCTACAAAATATTTAGTTTCAAAAGGGGTAGGGTTTCTAGTGCTCAGCAGATGACAGTTTGCTGGTCAGTAATATAAATAATGAGTCAAATAACAAAGTTCAACTCTTGCAATATAGCATCTTTTAATAATTCGAATTCAGTTGTAAGGAAACACCAGATAAACCCAAAGTAACATGTAAACATTAGATAACAGCACACTTTTCAAGAATTCATGACATTTGTTGAAAAACCCATAATAGTTTGGTGTTTCACATTGGTTCTAGAAGTACCTAAATAATGGTAAATATGTCTCTTAAACCTAATGTTGCAGCAGTGATTATTTTACTATTATATCCTGGTTCTCCATAGTGAAGTTTCCTCTTTAATTCTGTGCTAATAAGTAGTAGCTATTTTGTCATTTCTCCAAGGAATTATCGGTGTTATCTATGCCTGCTGAATCAGTGTTTTAGCAACTGGTGCTTCCTGCATGTTGGATGATGTCTGGTATTTATAGGGGTTAATATCTGAGACAAGAATATCATCTCTTGCTACTGACACAGCTCCAAACATGCCAACGTCATCCTTCCAAAACCACCTCTTCATTTCTTGAAAAAAGTAAAAAAAAAAATGCCAAAATGATGCATCTGCCTCTTGTGTTAACACAATTTTAGGGACTGTTGTTGTTGTTCTCTAATTGTCATCATATTATGCTAGAATTTATTAAGTTCCCATGAGATTGAAATCACAATCTAAGTGGCGTATTAACACCTAGTGATTTCTTTCCTTAATATCATTGTGCAGGTCCCAGTCTTCTGACTTCCAAAGGTAGATTAATTGATAAGCCTTTCTCTATCTATGCTTTAGGTATCCACAGGTATGAGTACCCTCAAGAGTCACCAAAATACTACTCTATCCACAAGGCCCCTCTACTTCATACACCAATACAATCACATGTACATTACAATACATATTCTTTTCAGAAAGCTATGCCAAACTGTACTATAGTATAACACAATTTCATCACCACATTCATAATTTTGAAAGTATTTTTATCTTGGGATAAAACCCATACTGAATTTCTAAGATGTTTCCATTATGTAATAATATACTCACTGCTATTTCTTATTTTCTTCTGCAACTTCATTTCTGCTTTATAAACTCACCATGAAAATATAAAAAGAGAACATGATGTTATTTAATATTGTCACATAGCTATGATGAGTACATATATATGCAGCTCATAAATTTTAATCATTAGCAAATTATCTATATTAAAATTATGAAAAATTAGATATTTTAATTTTGAATTTAGTATGCTTAATTTGGTTTTAAAATTAATTCATTTGTTGAACAATTTAGGCCCTTTATTGCATTGAAAATAAACAAAATATATATACACAGTAACTTTAAATTGGAAGATTGTAGCACACAAATTTTAGTAGCCTTTGATATACTGAGCTAATATAGTTTTGACAAACAAATAATATTTCTAACTTTGCAGTAAACCATGACAGTACAGTCATGGAAGAAGTCATGTCTTTTAGGAAAGCAAATTAGTAGCAATCAAAAACATAAATTAGATGAATAATACAGTTTTTTAAGAGATGATATTCAGGCTGGTGTTTGGCTCAGCACCATAAGCATCTGCCTGGCAAGTACAAAGTCATGAGTTCAATCCCTGGGGGAAAAAAAAAGAGGATTTCCTTTTGTAACACTTACTCAGATGTCCATATATTTTAAATTCCTCTGATATTTCAAATAAGGTAGAATAAATAGTACACACATTTACTCTTGTTCTTAAATTAAAATCAAACTTCATAAAAATTTATTAAGAGAAACTATTTCACCAGAAGATTAACATTAACTATAAGGAAAGACAAAATTTCAAGGTTTCTAATAGACAATACATAATAGCAGCTATTTAACAAGATGGTATTCTGGTTGAAGCAGTAATTATTTTTCTGATGTCATATTTTCAAATGAAAATTTCATTTTGTTAATTTCAGTTCTTAAAAATGTTATGCTATGCTTTGGTTTACATTTTTATGAGAATTTTCATTTTACCTTTTAATGTCAGAGATAGGTTTCAAATAAGCTGTATGCATGATTACTATATTTTAAAAAATGAATAATTTAAATTAATGGGGAAAAATCCAAAAATAATAAAAATGTATTAAAATGAGGGGAAATAATTTGTATTTTTCAGTGAGGCTTTGAATTTTCTACTATATTACATGACATCAACTCTGCTCTGTTCCTTGACTTGGAGGGTAAATGAACAGCCAATAAACTCTTATCTATAACTTAGGCATTTCTATAAATGCCATTAAGGCATTTAGATCCATGTTCATTTCTTTGCCAAAATGGTTTTATGCTCCATTGAATTATATATCAATAATAATGCAGTTAGAAACTTTGCATGTATAGTCTTTTCTCTCTCAACTTAAAGGCTAATATTCAAGTCAAGTAACTTTTGAATATTTAGGCACCTGTGGAAGAATTATTTGTTCCTCTTATCCTATGCTAATTGAGAACATACTTGTTTTAAATATGTAGAACACTTTACATGTGCACTGGTAAGTACAATAAGATTTGGACCCTCTAGGGAATGTATTTTTGACTGTTAAATCTCAGCTGAAAGCACTAGTTAATCTGATTAACTAGTAAAGAACTGCAAAGAATGAGATGAACACAGTGGACTCCTTAATATAATAAGCCTCTCTGGACAAAAGATAAGTGGTATCAGCAATGAAATAGGGTTTTTTCTTCACTTTTCTAACAAAATGCTTTTCTAAGCAAGCCATATCTGCTGCAAATGAGAATGTTTTGTTGCATGGGCAACTGAATTGGTGCAAAAGGTCAGACATGGCTTTAAAAACTCATTTTGAAAGCTTTTCTTTGAGATTTACTTGACCTAGTAACTACTTGCTCAATGTACAATGGACGTTACCAGTCAGTAATTATGGTAATATCTTGTTTACCAAATGGCTTTCATTTTAATGCACCTGTTTCTCGACTCAAAGATTTATAAATGGAATTGAGCACACAATACCCATGCAGCATGCAGGAGAGGGGCAATTTTTATATCACAAAGTTTCTCCGTGAGCAACTTTCTGCATGATTTTTACTTGCGCTAATTAGTAATGAAAGGAACCTGGTCTCAGTATGTTACCACCACAATCTCAGTCAAGAAGGCTTGTTCTCTCTTCCTCAGAGTTATTCCTAGAATAGGACAATTATAGGAATGAGAGAATTTGCCAATCTTCAAAATATTTCCTGGAAATGATTTCTTTGATTTATTAAATTGTCTGAAGAATATGTACATTATTTCCCATGTATATAAATTTTTCCCTATCTATATTTTATTTACCAAGCACAAAACTTATTATTTTAACAAATTTAATTCTATAAGTGAGAAGCAGTAGATATATTCTTAATGTTTTACAACCATTGTGGCTATTTCTAGAAATTTTTCAACCCAAAGAGTGAAACATTTAACTCCACATTCTCTTGTACTCCAAACTCTGACAACTTTCCGGCAATCACTATACTACTTCTCTTTTTTTTCTTAATACTCTACATAATTCATGTAAACAGAACCATCCAATATTTCTCTCTCTTAGGAAGAGAGGGCTTGATTGGACCATGCCAAGTGACCTTTAGTCAGCCAGGGGGCACAGGCAGGCTCCTAGAGGGGAGGTAGGACCTCATGACTGCCAGCAGAGTTCTAGGATGCCCAGTGGCAAGGGAAAGGGAACTTCCAGCTCACTGGTGTTAGCTTGGGGGAGTTTGGGACATCACACCCATGCTGGGATGCCCTCCCAGCCCCCAAGGACACTGCATTAGCCTGGAAAGGATTCACAGTCTTTAGTGGACCCTGAGAAGTGACCTTTTTTCAACCAGGTGAACAAGCCGGCTCTGAGAGGGAAGGTAGGCCAGAGCAGCTGAAAGCAGAGTTCTACCTCATACAGCAACAAGGGCAAGGGAAGTTCCAGCTTGCTGGTCATGGCTCTGGGAAGTTTGGGACATCACTCCTGGTGTTGGGGTGCCAACCCAGCCCGCTAGAAAACTGGACTAGCCTTGAAAGGCTTCGTGGGTTTGAGTGGACCACCCCCGGCGACCTTCATTCAACCAGGGGAGCCAAGACCCATGAGTCCCAGGAGATGAGGGCACAGGAGGTGATTTCCAACATGCTCAGGGAAAGTTTTGGAACATCACTTGAAACACAGAAATATAGTAAAATGAAAAAACGAAAGACTAACATGCAATCTCAAACATCCAGCCCATCGCAAGAAAGCCTGGGTGCCACATACATAGAAGAAAATACTAGTCATACACCTGAAATACCTGAAATGATATCAACTGAAATAAAAAAGCAAGTACGGGAAGCTGTAAAGGAACTCAAATTAGAAATAATCTCCAGGTAAAAGAAGAAATGATAAAAGTAGTGAAAGAAATAATGAATGTATCTAAAGAAGACACAGCTAAAAAATTAGAGGAACAAAGCAAACAGATAGAATTCCTGAATGGATAGCATAAGAAACAAACAGAATACATGAAGCAGATTCAAAGGAAATCAAAAATTGTATTGAAAGTTGCCAAAACTGCCTTAATGAAAGTGAAGATAGAATTTCAGACCTCGAAGATAAGATTACAGCTAGTGAACAGGAAAGATCTTTTAAAAATAATTAGAAACTTACAGAGAATTGGAATAGATAGTCTTTACCTCAATATGATAAAGGCCATCTATGACAAACCAGCAGCCAGTGTCATATTAAATGGCCAAAAACTGAAAGCCTTTAAAATCAGGCACAAGACAAGGATGTCCCTTATCACTGCTCTTGTTCAACATAATACTGGAAATACTAGCCAGAGCAATTAGACAAGAGAGAGAAATAAAAGGAGTAAAGATAGGAAAGGAGGAAGTTAAACTATCATATTTGCAGATGACATGATACTCTACATAGAAGACCCCAAAAACTCCATTGAAAGAGTCCTAGATATAATGAATAAATTCAGCAGTGCAGCTGGATACAAAGTCAATAGTCAAAAATCAATAGCATTCCTATACACTAACAACAAAATCACTGAAAGAGAAATGAGAGAAGCCACAACCTTCACAGTTGCATCCAAAAAAATGAAATACTTGGGAATTAATCTAACAAAAGAAGTAAAAGAGCTATACAGGGAAAATTATAATACCCTGAAAAAAGAAATTGAAGAGGACTCCAGAAAATTTAAAGATTTCACTTGTTCACTAATAGGAAGAATAAATATTGTGAAAATGGCCATTCTCCCAAAATTGTTATACAGGTGCAATGCAATCCCAAATGAAAATACCACTAACATACCTCGTAGATCTAAAGAAATCACTCCTAAAATTCATCCAGAACCAGAAAAGACCTAGAATAGCAAAGGCAATTCTAACCAGCAAAACCAAGACTGGAAGCATCACAATGTCTGACTTGAAGTTATACTACAAAACTACCATAATAAAATCAACATTGTACTGGAATAAAAACAGACCTGAAATCAATGGAATAGACTAGAAGATACAACTACGAACATACTGAACCACCTTATCTTTGATAAAGACATGTTCACTGGAAGAACAATAGACTTTAAGAAATGGTGTTGGAAAACTGGTTATCCATACGCCAAAAACTAAAACTAGACCCAGCCTATCACCATGTACTAAACTAAAATCTAAATGGATAAAAGATCCAAATATTAAAACAGAAACACTAAATCTGTTGGAAGACAAAGTAGGTAAAAATCTTGAAGACAAAGGGTTAGGTAGAGAATTCATGAACAAGAACCAGACTGCATGGGAAATACTTCCCAGAATCAATAACTGGGATCACATCTTATTAAACAGTTTCTGCATGTCAAAAGAAATCTCCAGCAGAGTGAAAAGAAAACCCACACACTGGGAAAAAATCTTAGTGAATTTTCCCTCAGACAAAGGACTTATGTCTAGAAGTTATAAAGAATTTAAAAAAATCTGCCCCCCAAAATTCAAAGATCGAATCCAAAAATGGGCATCCAAGATGAACACACAGTTTTTAGAAGAAGAAATACAAATGGCAAATAAATACATGAAAAAATGTTCATCATTGGTCATTAGAGAAATGCAAAGTAAAACCACACTGAGATTCCATCTCACTCCAGAAAGAATGGCCAGGATCAACAAAACTACCAACAACAAATGCTGGAGACGATGTGGGGAAAAAGCAACTCTTCTGCACTGTTGATGGGAGTGTAGACTGATGCAATCACTGTGGAGGTCAGTCTGGAGATTCCTCAAAAAGCTGGGAAGTAGCATTTGACCCAGCTATTCCACTCCTAGGCATATTCCCAGAAGAACTGAAAACATCTTACCACAGTGATATATGTGCACCCAGGTTTTTAGCAGAAAAATGTTTAATAGCCAGATCTTGGAAACAATCTAAGTGCCCATCAACTGAGGAATGGATAAAAAAAAATTGTGGTACTTTTATACAATGAAGTACTACTCAGCTATAAAGAATGATCACATTTAGATATTTATAAATAAAAGAATGCAACTTGAGACAATACTCATAAGTGAAATAAATCAAGCTCACATGTATTTATACCACATAAATACCACATAGTCTCCCTAGTGTAAGAAAAGGTAAGAGTACATAAGATTCTATGGTAATCATGGATCCTCATTATATTTATTTGAAGACTTTAATGTTTTGACACATTTGTTGGAATGGTTTTATTCTGTTTTATTTGACTGTATTATATCTGATGGTATTAACAGCTACTTTGAAGAAAACAAGACATTATGGCAGCCATTGCTGATTTCATATCATCTGCTTTGAAGTCCTACCATGCTTTTGTTGTTCTCTTACCATTAGTATAACAATATAAACAATTTTTTTATGGAAATGAGATATTATAGTAGCCATTGTTCATCTTCTGTTATTTGTTTCAGAATGCTTTGTAATAGTTTCATTCTCTTGAATGCTTTTATTCTATTTTGTTATGTTTGATATTATTGTTTGTGAAGCTATGCTCAACTATTTCAAAGAAAGAGACATTATGGTAACTACTGTTGATATCCTATTGTCTTGTTGGGTAGTGCTGTTTTGCTTGTATTGTTCTGTTCTGATCTGTGTTGTACTATCCTCTTTTGTTTTATTCTCTGTGAAATAAAATTTTAAAAAAAGAACTTTTAATTTTCATCTTTGTATGGTTTTTTGTTTGTTTATTTTCTAGCGAACTCGAACTTTTGTGGGGTGACTTGTGTTCCTTGATCATAAAAAAATACTCCTTAGGGCCCTGTGACAGGACTTTACCTGGAAAATTTCAGACTTATAGGAAGAATCTGTTGTTTCAGTCTTTTCTAAACATATCCTGTTCTATAGGCATCTAGCAACCTCCATCAAATGACCACAAATCAAACAAACATACAAATAAATAAAAAGTATTTCTAAGTACCTCTTCAGTATGTAATTCCTCACCCAAATTCTCCCATACAAGTGGCATTTTTTCTCTTTTTTTTTGGTTCAAATGAAAAACAATGTACAAAGGAAAATAACAATGCCCATCCAAAAGCTGTTCTCTAGAAAGATGACCTCACAATCAAGGGGAAGGCAAACAAACTTAGATAGTAAATAACAAATTTTAGAGTTTGCAATGTCTTATTTTGCATGCAAGCCATAAAATGTGTTCCAGGATCTTTAGAATTTTTCCGAACTTAGACACTATTCACTATATTATTTTTCTGTTTTTTCTTCCTTTACTTTTCTTTCTGTTTTTGAAATACTCAGATCTATCCTTTTCCAACTCTGAAACCTAACATGTCACTAAACATTTGAGATACCCAAGGTTACCACCTGCCAAGCCTGAAGTTGCCATAGTATTTTTGCCAATATTTCCCCTGATACTCTCATAAGTGAGAGAGATATTGACAGTTTATATTGCAGCTCGTGATTTCTGACACTCGTGGGATAGCATTTCATAACGTATCCATTGCATTGGCTAGGGATGAAAATACTATGCAAACATGCCTTCCCTAGCTTCACAGAAGGGGAAAGTCATTCTTGCCTGATAGATTAGTTGCAATGGTATTACAACCTATCTCTTTGTTCTCCATGGTCAGTTATACAATAGTATCCATTACTTTCCTGTTCCAGGCCACAGCCAGCTGAATCCAAGGCAGTGCACTGTGGCAAAGGACATGATAGAAGAAAGGTGCTCACACATATATGGAAGATAGGAAGTAGAGAAAGGAGGGAGGGGCTCAGGAGAGAGTAAACCCTTCCAGGTCAATCAGCCAGAGCCCTGCCACTTCCAACCAGGCCCCATCTGCTAACAGCAAGTCATCTCCAATGCCTCACAGTCTCTCCACCAGCAAATACTCCACCTAGGATCACAAGGGTCTTTGCAGGAGCATCTAGCTGTAACACACAATAGAAGAAAACCAAGAGTCAAAATGTAATTGGTTTTTTGTAAAGGAGACCTCAACAACTCCCACCTGAGGTTGCTAGGTACTTTGTAACTTGTGCTTTAAAATATTTTATTGTAAGGCTGCCAAATTATTCAAGCCGTTGAACCTCATTACAAAATTCAGAATCCATAGATCTACAGTCAGTCCTCATGCAAATCAAAATGTTGCTTACTCAAATCTGCACAGAACATGGCATCCAATTTAGAAAGGGAGAACTTAACCCAGACCCCCCTCATCTCTTTGCCATGAGCTCACAATCCCTGCAATCCTCCCCATGCTGTCCTGTCCCCTACAGTAGTAGTTATGGTTTGTGTTGCCTTTCTATGAGGTAACAATTCAGAGTGAGTACTGAAGGCAATTGGGGAAGCAGCAGAAAGGCTCTATCCAACACAGAATTCTCTTCCCATCGATTTAAATCAAGTCTTCATAATGACAGAGAAACATTCAGTGGCCTCTGAGTGCATTTTTACTCATATATTCAGTTTTAAGATATGTAGTCTCTCCTAAGAGTGTAAGACGAACATTGTTGTGAAAAGTATTTAAATACAGCTAGTTACTCGTCATAAAGATAATGACGCAGGATGAATGTACTTTTACATAAAATAGAGATTTCATTCATGGAAACAATAATCTCATAGTGTAAGAGGAAAACTGTTCTGGAAACACTAATATATCAGGAATGTGCCATATCTTGAAGTCGATGTTGACCACTCTGCTTAGGAAGCACCGACTCCATGCAGTGTTCTGGGAGCATACTGATGAAAGCCCCGTGTACCTCCAGGCAGGCCAGAGCACTGGAGCTCAGTGCCACATAGAAAGTAGGTAAGAGTGAGTGTGCTGGGTCTTAGCCAGACTCCAAGTGCCTTTGAAGTCACTTTAACTGTGTACATCTCTCTCTCTTTTGCCTGTGTTTAGAGAGGAAGGCTGAAATGCCCTTTCCTGGACTTTGGAACTCAAAGCTGGTGGTAAGTGAAGCCTACAGATTGATGGTTTTGGTGGCTCCCCTACACATATAGACAATTTCATTAAGGTACTACCTTACACTTAGAGCCTTAGTGTTTCTGATTAATTAGACTGTCTCCTTGTTGACTAACCCACATCTCCTGAAACTTGAAAAGAAATATGCTGTTGTCTGTTAAATATTTGAGATTCTTAATTATTTCATTCTATAATGTTTTGCAGATATTTAACTAGGATTATCACAAATGTAAATACTCTATTAGAGAATGTATTTTTCATAATGTCTTTTTGTTTTCAAGACTTACCTATTACAGTTTGTGCTGCAAAACATGGGCACATATACAGCACTGTGGTATGATATTTTTACTACTGTTTCCTTCTTCCCCACCCCCACTCCAGCATTTGTTATTGGCCTTTTTCTTGATCCTGGCCATTCTTTCTGGAGTGAGACAGAATCTAAGTGTGATTTTAATTTGCATTTCTATAATGACCAATGATTCTGAACATTTTATAATGTATTCATTTGCCATTTGTGTTTTTTCATATGAAAATTGTGTATTCATCTCAGATGCCCATTTTTGGATTGAGTCTTTGAATTTCATAAGTCTGATTTTTGTAAAATTCTTTATATGTACTAGCTAGAAGTCAATTGTCTGAGCAATTGTTGACTAAAACTGTTCCCATTTTGTGAATTTTATTTTCATTATGATGGAGATTTCTTTTACTACATAAAAGCATTTTTAAAAGACAAGTATCCAGTTATTAATTGTGAGAAGTATTTCTCATTCAGTTTGATTTTTGTTCAAGATTTCTCTGCTTACCTCTATGTCTTGAAGATTTCTATGTACTTTGTCTTCTAGCAGAATTTGTGTTTCTGTTTTAATATTTAGCTTATGATCCATTGTGTTATTTGTAAAACATGGCATCATCCTACAAGTTATGTAATTCAAAGATGAAATACTGAAAATGTCTTCTTAGAAGGGAGGGGTGACAGAAATATCCATATCCCAATATATAGACATAGATACATGAATCAGAAAGAATTCCTATCTATTCTTCTGGGTTCTGCCTTAAGCTACTTGGTATATGATATAAAAAATGTGAGTTTTCCATGCAAGAACATTAGGGCTCCTATTTAATGATGCTCTTGTGACAGTCATGCAAGTCCAAAAACTCCAGGACTTCTGCAAAATGACTCACACAGTCATGGTGAGAATGTGATTAAACCATCTAGTAAAACTAATGTTTATAATATTAAGAGAAAAAGAAGAAAATGAGGGAATGAAGAAGGGACTGAAAGAGAATACGAAAACTCCACTCCACCTCACAAAGAACAACATGAAGATGCCTTGCATCTAGGCTGGAGGACATGGTCCCCGGGAAGATGGAAGGTTCTGTTCAGAGAGAGGCTATAGGAACAGTCCATTGCACTGAGAGCAGACTGTAGCCTGTGAGCAGGATGCAATGAAGAGCTGGGCAACAGGTTAAGTACCAGAGGCATCTTAGGCCAGAAAATGGTCAGCAAAATGGCTTCAGTCCTGGAAAGGAGTCTATTTGCATAAAACATCAGCACAGGAGCAATGTTGGTTTTCAGGGAACACTGGCTAGAAGTAACAGGCTGAATAAAATGAAGGTCAAGAACAATTACCATATTTTACTGTTTACCTAATCTTGGTTCTTTTGTTTCTTTTCCTTTGACTACACACAATTTTATACCAACTGAGATCAATTTCTCAATACTGAGAAAGTGAATTAAAGGAGAAGACTAAATCAGGTGGTATTAGTGTAATAATGTATTGGAGAGATTTGGAAAGAGACTCCAGTTTTACCTCCTATAAATTTGTAAACTTAGGAGGATTTGAAATTGAGCTTTTTTTCCATGTGAATTCAGGAAGCCATAACTCATAACTTGTAATGAGACATGAACCACATGTACACTGTAGAGTAAAAAGAGTACAAAAGATTTTGACATTTAGAGACTGACAGGAGTTAATATTATTTTGTTTCCAGATAAACATATTCAGCATTGGGGATACCCATATTTTTAAATTCAAAACATTTCAAATCCATGAGCCATACTGTCTTAAAAAAAGCAAAGAGAAACATAAAACAATCATACCTACAAAGTCAAAGTGCACAATTTTGATTGTACAGTTTTCTTCTCAAACTGGCTGCAACTCAACATCCTAGAATTGCTGTCAAGACACAAATTCTTATGCCCTCCCTGTTGACCTTACAACCAAACTATGTATTCCAAACATAGCCTAAAAAAATCCAAGCAGTCATGTATTCATTCATATAATACCCATACCTTGAGTCTTGCTTGAATGACATCAGTGGATGTCTATAAAATTTTAGGGATGTATTTCTACATTTATTTTGTGTCATTCACTGTGATAGTTACTCTCCTAAATCTATCCAAGGCTTTTGTTTTTCTAAGATAATGATTGATTGTCAACCCTCACTCTTTAATGATGTTTAATGTGGTTATGAATAGAGTTTCTGGACTCAAGAATTTCTGAACTAATTCATATGTTTGTTTTATCCTAAAATTTCCCCATTGGACTGGCCAAGGCTACTACTACCCCACATATCTCCAGCAAAACTGTTAAAATGCATTTAACCAAGACAGTAGAGGATTAAAAAGCCTGAATAATATTTTCTCTAAAGAATTTTGTAATTTGCCCCTGTTGCAGGGCATAAACCTATCTGCATTTCAGGGCATCGTTGTCCTAGGTATATAGTGACATGACATCTTTTGCTTTTACATTATGCTGTTTCTTTTGCTTTCTTTCTCCTTAGTTGTCTAATGTTTGATGTCAGTCACTGGAAACAGCCTGCATTTGTTTGTCATCTTCAAACCAATATTGATACTTATAAACCATTAAAAACTTTAAGATTCTTTGATATTTTAAAAAATATTTTTCCTTTTAACCAACAGATAGGATATTTCTCTACTGGAAAATTGACTTACTTTTTCTGAATCCATTTCTAATTTTTAATAATTATGTCTAAAATCAAAGTGTATATTACTGCATGATTTTCTACTGGGTATAGTTTTTTATATTTTGAGATTTTCTATATATCATTTCATTGTATTTTTAGTGACTTACTGACTTTCTTTTACGACACTCTTGAATTTCTCCTAGTCCTTGTTTGTTTGTTTGTTTGTTTGTTTTGGTACCAAGGATTGAACTCACAACCTCATGTTTGCTAAGCAGGCACTTATACCACTGAGCTAAATCCCCAGCTCTCTTATTCTTTTATACTCCAGTGTTATGAATTTCCTTACACACGTCGGTATTTTGTAAACCTATCAGTTTTTTAAAAGATGAGATCATATAGCTAGTAGTTTTATCACTTTCCATTATTCTTTCACATTTACTTTAATATTTTATTGAATTTGCAAATTAGCTATATGATTTCACCCTGCAGTTAATAATAGTTTCTGCTATATATCTTTGAATTCTCCTAATTCCGGCAGGAATGCTTGCATGTTTCCCAAGTTATGTCAGTTTTAAATTTTAGAGATACTTATATGGGACCCTGGTATTTATCATGAATCAATTCCAGGAGATGAAATAAGAGGAGTACCAAAAATGATGAGAAGTGCCAAACACAAAGCTCTGGTCAGCTCAATGTTGAGCCATAAAGCTTTGAAGAGATGCATCAACCAATACATTCAAGTAGATTGACACATAAGTAGTTCCAATATTTGATTCAAAATGCATCAAGTTCCAAATTAGACAGTGTAAAAACAATTGAGTACAACAGTGTATAATGTGTATCTACCACTTTGTAGTGTAATCATTCGTGCTACCTTCATTCCCTGTACTATTTATCCTCAGGTACTATCTTCTTAATTTGCGTGTTCTGGAATGTCATAGACTTAGAAAAAGTACAGTGCATAGTTGATATCACATGTGTTACTCTTACCAAGCAAAATTCATTTAGGTCTTCTCCATGTGTTTTCATGGATTGAAGCCTCCTTTCTTCTCTGTATACACATTATTCTCTTATACAGATGTGCTATCCTTTGTGTTCATTCATCTGTTGAAGGGCATCTTGGTTTCATTCATGCTTGCACAATTATGAATGAAGCTTCTATGAACATTTGTTTGAAGGCTTTCATGTGGACATTGTTTTCAGTTCACTTGGGTAAATACCAGTGCAATTACTGGATCACAAGAAATATGTATTTATAATTGTGTAATGTGCTGCCAAAGTATCTACTAATGAATGCGTGTCTTTCTGTTTCAATAACTGTACTCTCAAGCCAACTTGTTGTTTCATGTCTTCTCTTCCATTTGTTCTTTGTTTGGTATGGGGAGCGAGACAGGGTCTGGCTGTGTAGTTCAGGCTGGCTTTGAACTTCGTACGGAGCTCTGGTCTGCCTAGAATTCAGAGCTGTCCTCCTTCTTCTTCGTGCCAAGAGCTGGGATTCCAGGACTGTGCCATGGCACCCGGCCTGCTTTATTTGATCTTGTCAGTGTTTCCGAATTCAGTCATACGTGTTAGCACAGAGCCACTTGTAGAAAGTTGACATCATTTCTTCCCCAATCTTCAGTAGAATTCACATGTTGTATGGTACTGCAGCTGAAATTCCAGGACTCTGAGAGGGTGAGGCAGGAGCATTGCGCATTGAATCCAAAGCTGGACAATCTAGCGACTTAGTGAGACCTTCTCTCAAAAAGTAAAATCAATAGAATTCTCTTAAACATTAAGTGAATTCATTTGTGATTGATTTCTGTTTAGGAAGATTGTTCCTATACTAATTTCTTACATAGTCGTAGGTCTATGTAGGTCTACTATCTCTCCATGTGATTATATAGGTCTCTTTCAAAGATTTGGTTCATTTGCTCTTGATCACTGAATTTGTGTTCATACAGTTGTACATATTACTTCATTATCTTATTTGTCATTGTGGTATCACATTGATGGCCTTTCCTTAATTTTTGATTAAAGCAGTCTTTTGCTTTTGTTAATGTGCATGAAATCACATCAGTTTTTTTAATCTTATAAAAATATGGCTTTTGGTGGTTTCATTTTCACTGTAAATTGTTTCATTTTCATTGGTTCTTTCTTCTATTATTTCCTTCCTCTTTACTTTAAAATTAATTCATTGTTTTCTATCATTGTAATGTAGAAGCTTATATTATTAGATATCCTTACTTTCTAATAAAATAAATAATGCTAACATTGTACCACTGTACATTTTACTAACATTTTATATCAGAATACAGCATTCTCAATATATCCCTTCTGTGTTTTTCAACATTGCTTTCATGTATTTTACATATTTGTGAGGTGTAATCACTGAATATACTGTTATCATTATTCTGAACAAACTATTTTGTCTTACATATATTGTGAACAGAAAATGAAATTTTGTATTTTACCTTGCTTCACACTGCAACATTCTACCTGTCTTTGTTTTAAAGCCTTACATTATTTTCCTTCTCTTGGAACTTATTTATAAATTCTTTTCAGGATATCCTTTATACAGTTAATTATAGCATTATGAAGCTATATTAGTGTTAATCTTTTAAGTTAAAGATCAGAGGAACACTCTGATATTTCATTTTAGGAGAGGCATTTATACATATAAGGTGCTTAGGTCACTTTCACCTGTCAGTCTCCTGGCTTTCCCTTGGCCTGACCCTTTAGTACTACCTCTTCTCTAGTAGTCCCTTTTTTAGTTTTGTGTGATACCCCCACTTTGTATTTGTTAGGAATCCACATATGAACAAAAATATGTGCTATTTATTTCTCGGAGTCTGGCTCATTTTTTTTCTTTCTTTCTTTTTTTTTTTTTACTTTTTTTTATTTAAAGAGAAACAAAAGCACCTCAGAAAGATATTTGTCTTCTCTGTAGAGACAATACAGAATTCCAAAAAAAGATAAACAATAAGAAATCGCTACTTAGTAAATTGCATATTGTCCTTTTAGAAATAGTTGTTCAAGTTACAAAATTAAAGCATACAAAGTAGACAGTCAAACAGTGAGAGTGTAAACAGCTACGCATGCATTAATCTCTACATGTATTTCTATCCTTTCTCTGTGTTAGGGAAAAACAAAACTTAGCAAGACAAAACAAAACAAATTCCTGGGATGGGGATTTAGCTCAGTGGCATAAGTGCTAGCCTTGCAAGCACACGGTCCTGAGTTCGATCCCCAGTACCTACGAAAAAATACAAAAAAAAAAAACAAGAACAACAACAAAACAAATACCTATAAAAACATGAAACCAAAAAGTCATATAAAACCACAGTACAAGATGATCTACAATGATTACTGTGTTGTTTCTTGTTATTTTTAATAGAATGTCTATATCATCAGGCATAATTGAATATAGCAGTATAATTGATTAAAGCAGTAAATCACAATATTAGTAAAATAAAACATTGTAGACAGTACAAAACTTCAAAGACAGGTAATAATCAAACCATAGTGGATAGTCTAGTGGATCCTGTCATCTTAAGTGCAGTTGCCTATACTCTCAGACTTGATACTATCATTCATAACAGCTTTGAATAAAATCTATCAATACAAAACAGCAATCCAACAAACCAGATTTGATTACGATCAGTCATCGTAAAACAGTGTAGGTTTTACAGCGCTTTAGATAAAGTTAATAGGACATTAAGGATGATTACCGTACTATATCTTGTTATTTTCAGGATTACTGTCTGTGCCCTCAAATCTAGTATAGGTAGAATGACTAGAACAGAATACAACACATCTAAGCAGAGTAGTGTGCGTAATGTATGCTTTAAATCCTGCTGCACTATTAACAATATAGCATATCAAGGCCATCTATGTTAGCGATTCTAGTTATCCTTTTCTGCCTCATTTCTGCTATGCTATTTTTCTGCCTTTGTTTGTCTAGTTTTCTCTTTCATTCTACTGCCTGCCCCACTCATTGAGGCCTTTCTGACACTGGTTCTAAAATCCTGGTATTTTTTTTCTCTCTCTCTAGAATGTCCTTCAGTATTCTCTGTAGTGTTGGATTGATGGTCACAAACTCACCCAGTTCCTCTATGTCATGGAAGCATCTTGTTTCTCCATTAATTTCTAGTGACAGTTTTGCAGGGTACATCAGTCTGGGCTGGAGTTTATTTGTTTCAGGGCTTGGAATACCTTGCTCCAAACTCTTCTTGATTTGATGGTCTGTGTGGAGAAGTCAGCCGTGATTCTGATGGGCTTACCTTTATAGGTAATCTGTTTATTTTCTCTGATGGCTTTTAATAGTCTGTTTTTATATTGAATTTCTGGTATCTTGATTATTATATGTCTGGGTGTAGATCTGTTTTGGTTGTAGGTGGCTGAAGCTCTGTATGCCTCACACAATTGAATGTCATTTTCTTTTCCCATGCTTGGGAAGTTTTCCTTAATTATTTCCATGAATAGCCTTTGTAATTTGCCTG
>PVLA01015938.1:0-22912 GCA_004027455.1 Hydrochoerus hydrochaeris
CCCTCCCCCAGAACCCAGAAGTGATCCCCACCCGGACTGCTCCTCCCTCCTCCACCCTCCCCCAGAACCCGGGAGTGATCCCCACCGGGGCAGCTCATTTCTCCTAGAACCCTGAAGTGTTCCCCCCCAGCGCGGCTCCTTTCCATCTGGAACCCAGAAGTGGGCCTTGTGGGGAGAAGTAGCCACTCTTCAGAGCCCATAACACAAGCGAGGACAAACCGGGTGGTAAGCCTTGGGCAGGGGTAATGTTTGGTACCCCAGCTTAATTTACCAGCAGCGGAGTCATAGAGGAACCTCAGGGAGAAGTGGGGTGAGCTCCAGTCGCTCTGAGACACCTGCAGGAGGACTGCCTGGCGCAGGGCCACCCACCAAACCAAAGGCAAAATGAATGGCTGGAGCCAGGAACAGAACCCAGGTGTTCAAAGGAAGGAGCAACTGGTGTGATCCAGCCACACATCTTGTCACAGATGGTCAGTGATGCATCCTTCTGTAGCATATTTGGAAAATAGCTTACACTCAACATTGTGTTAAAATTCATGAAATACCGTAACTAGTTCCCTGGGGAAGCCCTGCTTTTTTGTATGTTTGTTTTGGAGGAGGCAATCCTATTCTTTTTCATTTGTGCCATTGCTCAAGAATTTTGATTAAAATATCTGTCAAAAGCGATTCGTTTCAAGGCATCTTATGAAGAAAAGGATTCTGTATGTGCATCTTCCAAATGAAGAATAAATCATGTCATTTTTTTAAAAGCAAAAGTAAAACAGCTCCTGGACTGGGGAAACGGAAGTCTCCCGTGGTCATCTTTCATTGCTTTGTATCAGGTGCCTGGAGGATCTGATGCTTTGTATCAAATGGTTCTCCCAGCTCGTGGGTGGATGGTGCTTTTTTTTTTTCCTGGATGGTCATCCTTTCCAACAATGGATAAGCCACGTAAGGCTGGGGTAGGAGTTGAGGTGGCAGTCATGCCTGCCAAGTCGTTTTTGTTTCATTTGCTTTTGATGTTAATTAGGAGGGAACAAGTATTCTTGTGAAAGAAATGAAAACAAAAACAATAATACAGTGGAGACTCAACATACACAGATGTGGGACCAAAGCGGAAATCACTCATAAGTAGCCTTTTTCTGTGGCTAGAGGAGGCAATACTTAATTTGAGAGCATACTTCTATTTTTTATTCTAATTTATCTCTGTATTATGAAAATTCACATAGAAAGTTTATACCAGTCTTAGAATAATAACACCTTCAGCTTTTCTCTTACAACCTCCACTTTCCAGAATATCCTAATAGCTTCTAATGAGTTTATTGTTGTTCAGCTGAAATCAGTTCATGTGCTACACAATCTTTCATATTTCTCTTGAAAATGAGATGGAAAGCAAGGCAAAGAACTATAATTATATTTCCTTTTGGTCTCTTTTATTCTGGTTTTTGAAAAAGAGACAAGGATCTTAATAGAAATCATCGTACTCACATGTCCTGGCTGAAGACTTTAAATTTTAAGAATTAGCTTTCAAGGATTTTTAGGTCAAAGATAAGAGTTGACAGAATTGGTGAGTGACAGCAAAATAATGCCAATGGGGATTATCTGGTGGCTTTGAGCCGTATTAGTGGTGCGCAGTGGAAGCCTTTAGATTGAGACCGTTGGTACAGCCCCAACCTGACCTGTTCAGGTCCACAACAGTCAGTCAGCCCTGAAGCTTTCTATCAGGTGAGGACAAAGTTCCAAAAAATCAGCAGGAGCCTTTGGGCAGTGCAAGCTGGCAATTTAGATTATGAGGCAGAGAACCATGATTGGATTGGAGACACGTACACCTCTCTGTGTGGTCCTTAGCAAGAAATTATTAAGCTGTCTGATCTCTCCGAGTTCATCTGCTCTGTGAAAGGCCCGAAGGAGATGATCTTTTATGGAATGCTGGCTTTCCAGCCATCCCGCCCCTCACTGCCGCCCCAATTCTGTGACACGCTCATTGCCTGCTCTTTCAACAGCCATCCCAGGCTCACTGTGTGCCCAGAGTCCTGGAATTGCCTCCATTGTGCCACATGAAGCTTGATAGTGTGCAGAAAGCATCTGCCACTCAGGCGCGGCTGGTCAAAGTGCTGTCATTCTGCAAAGCCTAATTCAGACCGCCAGGCAATTTGCAGGATCCTGGACCAGAACATCACTTGCAAACCTGTGAGGTGTGGTCCAGGAAGCTCACCCATGCTTTCATATCCGCTGCTCAAGCACTGCTCTCCGGGGGGCCCCTTTGCTGACCTGATTTGACTTGATTGTTCTGATGTCTTGCAAAGCAAAGGAGCAAATGCAGGGTGGCTTTGCACACAGGAGTTGTAGGTCCTTAATTGTCTGGGAAGACGGTCAGGGGATAAATTACCAGGTCCCGATATTTCTCAAGTGTCATGCTGTTTGACTGATGAGTTCGCATGGGATTGATTAGTGAGATCAGTGAAGTTTTGTGGCTGGGTATTACAGTACAGGGCCTCTTAATCTCCCAAAGGGAAGACATTTCTTTTGAGGATCACTTGTTGAAGTTAAGTAGCTTCTTTTTCCATCAGGCAAATGATGATGATGATGATGATGATGATGATGATGATGGTGATGGTGTGGCTACTGAGACATTTGTTATCAGTTATCAGTCCACCTCAGCTGTTAACCCTCTTCCTGGTATCTGTACTCCTAGAAGTAAGGAACACATGGCAGTAGTGCCCACAGTGTAGTTTCCTGAGACACTGCTGTCCCAGCTCAGCTCAGCACCCCAAACCCTAGGTTTCCCTCTGTCACCATCTCCTGACAGCCTGTGGCCCAGCTGTGCAGGGGTTAATGTTTCTATTTTATTCTTAGAACCTGGATGGTTGATGTGTAACACTAAAGCCAAGTTCCTGAGTTTTGATAATCAAAGGAGAATCAGAACGGATTTTTGTGGAGTTGCTGGGTTCCTGGGTTACTAAAACTCTATATTGCTTATTATTTGACTGTGCTCCATTTCTCTGTATATTTGCAATGGTTGCAAAACTTTGGAATGTGATTTTGGAAATAACCAAATAGAGACTTTCTGAGCCAATCAAATAAGCAAATGAGATGATGTTCAACCAAAATCAGATGCAGCAGAGTGCTGGGCAGAGAGGACTAGCAGATCTGAATTCTTAGTGTGGTCACTCCACTGAGTGGCAGGGTTGTCAGCTGCCTGAGTCTCTTTCCCTGCTGAAGATGTAGACCTTGGCAAGCTGGTAAGCTAACTAAATATCGTGGTCTATATGCAATGCTGAAGGTCCCTGTGAGTCTGAAACTGAGTGTTCCTTCTCAAGCAGGAATAAGAGTAGGTAGATGGCACCAATGCTACTAGAGTCAGAGTTGAGATTTCTGTAAAAATGCTTCAACTTCAGTTTCAAAACATGTGTGTTTAGTGAATAGCTACCCGATTTCAGGCCCTGTGCTAGCTTCAGCTTGTAAACAAACATAAAGAAGGAGAGATTCTTTCAAAGGTCTTAAGATGATCACCATTAATATTAGGCTAATCTTGTGCTGCAGAATGTATAAAATAATCAGTAAAAATAATGCTTCAGAACCTCATATGATGTCTGGGCAGGAATTCTTCCACTTGTTGCATGAGAAAAGCAAGATTCAGAAAATGCACACAGAACGATTGGTACTGTTTTCATAAACCAAGGCCTTTCCTGAGGGTGACCTTCACATAACATAGGTGTGTGTGACAGCAGAGGGGCAAACAGGGGGACCTGGAAAGGTACAGAGGTCATACAGTGACCTGGCCATTTGGTGGGTGACAGAGGAGTGACAGGAAACTATGAGGAGGGAGGTGGCCCTAGTGGGCAGGTCATGTGGGGTGAGATCTTGTTCAGGTAATGTGTATCTGTATCTTCATCAAGAATACACTCACTTTTTTGTTTTTCTGGCTGAAAAATAAATCCTATTAAATTTCTCATAGCATTCTGTTCTAGGTTGAATTTAGTCTCGCAAAAAAAGACATATTGATGTTTGATGATCTTGTGTAGAAAAGGGATTATTGCTGATGTCATAGGTTAAGTCAAGATAGGATCATGGTGGAACAGGATGGCCCCTAGTCCCCCATGACTAGTGTTCTTCCATAAAAACACCATGAAAGACAGACTCATGGGGAGAGGCATGTGAAATTTGGGCAAGAGTTGGGGTGGTGCTGACACCAACCCAGGAGTGCCAAAGATTGCAAAAACCCACCCGAATCCAGGTGGTTCAGGAAGGATTCTCCTGTCCTGCCTCAGAGAGAGCACAGTCCTGCTGACACCTGGACCTCAGACTTCCTGTCCCTGAACTGGGGGATCTGTTGTTATGAGCCACATAGGAAGTGTGAGCAAAAAACTATGGTGAATGTTGAAATTTTAAAAAATTTATTGCATTAAAGGATGCATTGCTAATAGCCATCCTCAAAATACTCCCTGTCAATTCAGCACACTTATCTCGTTATTCTCACTACTTTCTGAAGCAGCTCTGGAAGACCTCTTCTATGAGTCTCCGTAGAGGTGCTGTCATGCCTCCCTCGATGTCCTGAACTGATTCAAAATGTTCACCTTCCATGGTCATTTTGGCTTTGGGGAGGAGCCAGAAGTTTCACAGCACCAGATCTGGTGAATGAGGTGGGTGAAGGCACAGCGTTAGGATGTTACCAGCCTGCCTCTCTGTTGGACAGCACTTGGCAACAGCGTTCGTGATGTTGTGATTACATTTCACAGAGATGCTCCATGACACTTCTACGAGGGCTGGGGCCTGATGCTCTCCACAGGCTCACTCTGCTCTTCCTGCTTTGCCTAACCCTAACCCTGCTGCCTCCCAGCTGGGTACTCTTGGGCCTCCTGCCAGGTGCAGGGGTGCCGACTTTCCAAGGCGCCCAGAGGTTTGCCCTGCCATGTGGACCTCCGACAGGCCCAGCAGCTGTGGCCAGACCTTGAGCCCTGGAAGCCCAAGGGGTCTCAGTGGATCTTGTATGTACAGACCTTGGGCTGGTGCTAGCCTGGGGCATTGAGGGGCTCTCTTTCCCCCAGAGTGGTTCCCAAAGACTAGGAGGAAGTTACTGTTTACCAGGTTGGATAGAGAACCAAAGTCGTGTTCACTTATAAAAAATAAACACCCCTCTGGTACACGGTGTTCAGTAGAATTCTCTCTTTTATTAGCGTAGCTCAGCTGCATCCACCCCACTGCCCGGAGTACTATCACCTTGACTTTACTGATGAAAAACCAAGGCACAGAGAGGATCAGGCTCAGGGCCAGCAAGTGCTGTGGCTGGACATGAGTCTGCTGGGCTTGTCACCAGGGATGGTGGCACCCCAGAGTGTGGAAACCTCATTCTGAATGTCTCACCTTCATGCATTCACTGACTGGGTGTGAATGCTTAAAAAATGCCAGCTTGTGAGCTCAGGCTTGTCATGGCCCTGTGTTTTTTAAAACAATATTTTGGCCTTTCTAATGTGATATCATACAGCTTTGCTGTTCGTTTTTCAAAGGACAAGAAATAATCAAGACTGGAAAAGAAATGTTGAAATAATTTCTCCCTATTCAAAAGGCCCAAGCTTTTTGTTGTTGTTGTTGTTGCTCTGGAGGACATCAGGCTGACCAAGGATGTGAGGTCACAAGGCTAGCTTGGACCTAAGGAAGGACTTCCCAGCAGGTTCACAGGTGTGACACAGAACCCTGCTCCTACTGCCAAGCACAGAGGGTCAGCTTATGAGGCCGCCTGGTCCCAGGGTGACCCTGGCTGGGCCAGGCAGTTGTGTCAGCTAAGCTGAGCAGAGGCTGATGGGACAAGCTCCTTTCCATGGGCCACTGTGGCCTGTTGACATCATGGCCTTTCTTGAAGTTAAAATCCCTGAGACTCTCTTCCCTGATGCCCAAGAGAGAGGCTTTAAGCACAGGAGAGGCACTGCTACAGTGTAGTAAGGGTCCTTTTAGGTACAGCGGAGCTGGCATTGTGAGCATTTAAACATCTGGACTTAAAAGTCAGTGGAGTATTCAAAAGCCAGTGGCGAATGGCAAGGAGAAGGTGATAGGAAGGCAGAGACAGGCCACCTCCACAGCTGCAAACATCTGTCGGCTCCAGTTCCGTTGACACCCACGCAGGAGCCAGGGCTCTGACCCGCCTCGGGCTCCAGGGAGGTCCTTGCTCCCTCCTTGTCCTCCTTCGGAGACCACTTCCTGGTTCTGACTGCAGCTTGGAAAATATTAGCCCATTTGCCCTGCTGATTTCTAGATAAGAATCACTGACTCTCTCCCCAAAGGGCTTAAAAAAAAAAAAAAGTAGGAATCTTTTCACTTGATGCAATATTTAGCTCCAACATTAGGAAGATAAGGGGAAGCTTTTGCTTTTAAAAAATGTTTTAAAATCTCAGATGAGGAAGGCCTGAACTTTCCTGTGTGTAAGTTTTAGTCCCTGGATAATACACTCTCTGGCAGGAAGAGGCTGAGGTCCTCAGATTTCCGTCAGTGTGGTCTGGAGCTTCTCCACTGCCTGCACTCCGAGGCTCAGGTACTCAGATCCATGGGCAGGGGCAGGGCTTACTGAGCAGCTGGGCCTTCCCTTCCTCCCCTCCAGGGCTTGCATGCTGGGCCAGTGAGCCTGGTGTGAAAGGGGAAGGGTGGAGAAAGATGGGGCGGGAGAGAAGGCACCATGGGGTTAAAAATAGAGATGTTATTCCAAAACCTTCTAGCAACCTGCAAAGCCCAGCCCATGGAACCATGACAGGAGAGGCCTGTGAGATCCCATAACTTGCAGGAACCTGGTTCCCCCAAATCCACAAAGACCTTCACTGGTCAGAGGCCCTGGCAAAGATTTCAAGGGCTTTCGACTGCTGTGGGCACCAGAGCAGGAGAAGCAGGAGCTTGTCCTAGTGGGGGCAGAATCGAATAGAGGAGAGGAAAGAGGGGTGAGCGCATTGGGAAGGATCCTTCTCAGAACAACCATTCATCCTGCATACGTGTGTCACCTGCCATCCTGTGTGTCTGGGAATCACCAATGCAGAAACCAGAAGGACACCCAGCTCCTCCCTCAGGAGGGGCAGCCTGAAGGTACTGAGTTAAGAAACAGAAAGTGCCTGGGGACAGAGGCTACAAACCCTGGCCCAGGGCATAGCAGGACAAAGTTGGGGTGAGCATGGAGTAGGGAGGGCTTGTTGGGAAAGGTCGTTCAGGTGAGGACCAGAAGACAGTGGAGTTGCTGGTGACCAA
Source organism: Hydrochoerus hydrochaeris (assembly GCA_004027455.1). Taxonomy (NCBI): domain Eukaryota; kingdom Metazoa; phylum Chordata; class Mammalia; order Rodentia; family Hydrochaeridae; genus Hydrochoerus; species Hydrochoerus hydrochaeris. Next base: position 7,204 of record PVLA01015938.1, read on the forward strand.
CCTGGAAGGTGGAGCAGAGGGCGTCTGCTGTGTTTCAGGAATGTGAGTGGTCAGCGTGGTCAGTGTGGTCCTCGGAAGGGCATTGGGGGATGAGGTCATCGAGAAAGAGGGTCAGGGCATCCCAGGCAGTGAGGTCTTAGCTTTTGTTCTGAGAGTAGCTGGAGGTGAGCTGGGGTCTAGCATGCAGAAACAGCTGGCTCTCTGCTCTCGGCTGGGAGGGCGCCCAGCTGCGGGGTGGAGGTCAGAGCCTGGTGTGCAAGACTGGAAGCAGTCTCCAGCTCTGGCTGTGATGGGTGAGAGGTGGTGGCGTTGGCAGCAAAGTGAGCAAGGCAGAGCCAATGGGATTTGATTGTGGGGTGTGAGCCAATGGAAGAAAATGTGATCTCAAGGTTTAAAGAGTAGAGAACAGGAAGAAAGGAGTTGCCACCAACAGAGAAGGGGAAAGCTAAACTTAAACACCATGCTGGAGCACCAAGAAGAGACAATCTTCATGAGGGGACAAAAATCTTCAAAATGCTTTGGACTCAAAATACTGGGGGATCACGATATATGGAGGGTTAGTTTTATGTGTCAACTCAGCAAGGCTGTGGTATACATAGCTTTCCCTAGGATCTATTTATGATCCCTGAAGAGACTTGTTGTAAGGAATTGGCTCATGCATGCACTTGCTGGCAAGCTGGAAATGCAGAGTGAGCCCTCAGGATGGCACCTCAGGAAGGGGCGCTGCAGGCTGGAGGCGGAATTCCTCGCTCTGCAAAGCCATGGTTTTCGCACTTCAGGCGTCTGACTTGGACAGGTCCACACGGTGCAGCCTGAGGTAGGTGCTCGTCGGTTCTGTTCCAGAGCCCTGGCTGGTACAGGTGGTTTTTAAAGCTGTGGAGGAGGCTGGATGTATTGAGGACGTGAGTATCTCCCGCCGTCTTGACGCTGGTGCACAGGGCCTGGAGGTGGGGAAGCAGACTGTGGGCTGCAGCGATGCTTGCAGAGTGAGGACAGAGCTATGGCAGAGGCAGTGCAGGGCCAGGCCTCTGGATTTCGCCACACAGAGGCGGTGGGGCAGAGTGACAGGGCCCCTTGAGTGGGCTGCGAGAGGGGATCTGTGCTTCAGCAAGTGGCAAGATAAGATACTGTGTTTGAAACAAAGGGGAAGTATGGGGGGGATTCATGGTATGTGTGTTAGCATGACAAATTTTAAACATGTAAACCTTCACTGTATATTTTGATCCCTCCTTCTAATTAGACCCATGAGATAGAAAGTAGAGAGAGCCTGGGATGGAACCTGAGGCAGGGCAAGCCTAGAGGGCAAGGAGAGCAAGAGAGTTCAGTGAAGAGGGGAGCCAGAGAGTGGAGGATACCAGGAAAGGGTCAGCGCTCCTGGCCAGGACCCTTTCCTGTTTTCCTCCCCCACCCCAGTGATCTGCTAACTCCCTCCCTCCCCAGGAACTTGAACCTCTGCAGGATCCTGTGCTCCAGCCCAGCTCATGCAGCCACTTTGCTGGCGATTGCCTACGATTAACAAACCGAGGGAGGGACCATGATCTGGGACAATCTGCAGGGCACAGGGCTGGCTGGAGAGTGAGCACCTAGGCTGGGCTGGACCAGGGCATCTGCCCTGGTGGTGCAAGGCCACACTCAGAACAGGTCCTGGCTCTGTGCTGGGGACACCACCCTTCAGTGAGGCTGGCATGAGGGTTGATCTGTGATCATGACGTGTCAGGAGTTAAGAGCCTAGGGCAGTAACACTAGCAGGGAAGCCTCTGTCACCACCAGTTTCTTCCTTATCGTTCTGCTTGTCACCTTCTCTCAGCATTTCTGCTTTGTTTCCCTAAGGAGAGCGGAAGTTTGTTCTGTCTTGATCTTCAGCCAGTTTCACATTTTTAAACATATTCGTGATTCCTGTTTGCTACATGTTTTGGCTTCACCCAGTAACTGATCTCAAATCTGAAATAAACATTTGTAAACATTTATGTAACATCTTTCTGCATGGAAAATATTAAAGACCTACATATCCAGGCTTATCTACGTTTGCTGAAGGTTTTCACTGACAAAATTTGAATTTTCCATTATGGTGTTTTTCTAGATGGATGCTAATGATTTAGTTTTAGAAAATACACTACAAAATCTTTGGCTTTTGTGCTCTATTGCTGCATACAATTTAACTTTTTTTTTTTTTTGGAGGCGATGATGAATAAATTTGAAAAGGCCAAGTAGTTTCCTGGCTATGAATAACTCAGCAGAGTATGGATACAGATAAGAAGAAATGTAAAATATTAATGGAATGAAGTGAAAAGCCCATTTCTTATTGCCATGGGCCACCTATATGTGCCTTTGACACATAGATGCTTTCTTCTCTGAGCAATCTAGTCTATGTCCTTGTGGGATGTGAAAACACAGTTTTAATGATATTCTCTAAATTTATTCCAGGGGCACTGGTGTGAGAATCTGCTGGAGAATTAGGTGCTGTATCGTTTATTCTTGTATTAGGTCTTCCATTATTTTCATCTCTGGGTATCTTTCTGCTGTGTTCCTACCACCAGGAAAGAGGGTCTATTCAGCCCTTTCCTGGCCATGCAGCAGCTCTCAACGGGAGGGTCCTTTCTGTGAGTTGGATAACTCCCTCTTTGGGTGGTTGCATGTACAGATATTCCCACATCTGTAGAAACATAGCAATTGGAGTGTTCACCTGGAATGAGTTTTTAAGTCTTATTATTTTTATTCATTATTGATTGAGTCTTATTTTTTTTTAATTTTGAGGTAGAGTCTCATTAAATTGCCCAGATGAAATTAAAACTTGACATTCTTTTGCCTCATGCATTTTATTCTTAATTAACACAAACTTGTACCAATTTATAGGGCGTACTGTGTATTTTAATGTACATGCACAATGTGTAATAATCAAGTCAGGAAAAGTACTAACACTTCAAATGTTCATTTTTTTTTTTGGTTGGGAATATGTGTGATCCTCTCTTCTAGTTACTTAGAAATACATAATAAATTCTGTGAAACTATGTTCTCCTACCTGCTAGCAGGGTACATTCTAGAACACTACTATATTTTAATCCCTTTTATCCAACCTCTCTCATACCCTCCTCCCCTGGTAACTAACCAATGTTAGATCAACTCTTTTAGCTCCCATGTATGAATGAGGACTTGTCTTTTGTTCCTAGCTTATCTCACTTGAAATAGTGTCCTCCTGGCTTGTCTATGTTGCCTCAAATGACATATTTTCATTTTTATTTTTAATGACTATATAATTTTTTTTTTTGGTACCAGGAATGGAAATCACAATCTCAGGCTTGCCAGGCAGGCGCTGTGCTGCTGAGCTATATCCCTGGCTGTATAACACATTTTAACAGATGATTGATGAATTTCATTGTATATATTCAGATTTAACTAGCACTTACTCATACTACCTTATGCTAGAGTTGCATCTGGCACTTAAAACATATTATTTTAACTAAATTATTTTTTTAATCCCATTCTATCTCAGGTGTGTATATTATTATCTGAGGCTGAGAAAAGAACAGTAAACTTATCTCTGTTTATACAGTAATAGTCATAGTCAGAGCTCAACGTTAATGAGCACTTTATTTTTTATTTAAATAATAATATTTAGACTGTTTTTATTAGTATGTAAGGGACATACGCTTGTTGTAGAGAAACTTTAATGGTGTCATGTTCTACCTCCAGGGATCTCTACTTGTTTGTTTAACTTCCAGCCTTTCCCTTGGTGGATATGTTTGTGCACATATGTGATTTCATATAACTCAGTCACATTCTATTTATTCTACTTTTTATCACTTGACATTATATTATGAGCATGTGCCCATACTGTTAACATTTCCCCAAACATAGTTTTCTATGTAATCTCAGGGCTAGGTCATAACCAACTTTACCTTCCCCTTTAGATGTCTGCTCATGTGGTTGCCGGTGTCCTCATCTGATTTTCAGAAGATGCCCTAAACAGCTTTAGGCATAAATCATGGTTGAACTGTCAGATTTTTTCGTTAAGTGTGGCTTTTAGAGCTGGCATTGATGAATTCTGTGCTGTGTGCTTCTATCAGATGTATCGGAAGGAAGTGTTTCCCACACAAAATGCTTCTCCAAAATAGGACAGAAAGAGCAGAAATGAGCTGGAGTTTTCTGTCTTCTTTGAGGCTGACAATGTTTGCATCTGTGCTTATACAATCAAAACATGCAGTCAATGTTTTGATAAAAAACTCTTATAGTAAAAGACATTGTCATTAAACTTCAAGATTCTCAGAATATTCCCTCTTGCTTTGAACACTTTTATCATCCTTGACAGTGCCTTTTACTGAAGTCTTTTTTTTAAAGTACACATTTGTCTTAGTTACTTTTCTCTCATTGCTGAGACAAAATACCCTACACCCAGAATGAAGGAAGGAAAAGTTCATTTAGCTCACAGTTTGTGGAGGCTTCAGTCCATAATCAGCACCCTCCAAGGCAGGATGGCGTGGCACAGGGGCAACACTTCAAGGTGGTAGAGCACAGAAAAAGCAGCCAGAGCAAAGGGAGGAGGTAATCAAGGCTCTTTTACTTTATATTGTAAGCAGGCTACCACTCCCCAGGGCAGGTGTAGCATTCACACCACCTTCCTGGTCTGCTCTTGCACAAGCTGAGGATATTTACAAGGTGAGGATCCTGGCCCCCTGCTGAGATGCTTGGTTAAATTTCAACACTTCTCAAGTTAACACAGTGTATCAACCATAACAACATTCACCATAATTTTTGATCATCACTTGCATGTTCTAATTTTTCTCAAATTTCTGCTAGATCGAAGTTACATGTGACTGCCAATGAGTCTTAATTTGTTAGAAGTATGGGTTTCTGTCTTCATAGATTATCTTTAGAACCATTTTAATGACATGTTGGCAGAAACTCAGAAATGCTGGCCAGAGATTACCTTAGTCTTAAAAATTCTACTCATAGTGAGGAACTTTAATCTGGTAATATCAGTTCTCAAGGATGGTCTTTGATATTTCTAAGGAACTATGTTGCCAATATGTTTTACAAAACTCTGGGTCATGTAGGATGGTTGAAAAGGGGGTGCCATATTGAAACAATTTTATGAAGATTTCAGATGCAGAAGTAATATCCTTCCTGGAGTTAAGTTTTGCATTTGATTTTCCAAAACATAAGTTTGTCTTCTTTGGAGTTGAAATCACTTCTGTGATCCTAAGACCTGTCCAAATCCTTTTGGGTCTTTATTTTTGAAGACCAATGCGGTGGAAATCTATGGACCATAAAAGTTTAGGAGGTCACTTCAATTTTCCCTTCGATTTTGTGTAACTTCTATTTTATCCTCTCTAAATGGTGAAGTAATTAGGTCCTTGTGATATTTTTCCCTTTTTGAGTTTCTATACACATTAACTTTTCTTTATTTTTTACTAGCTAAACAATGTTCCTGTAGATTGGTTAGGAGCACACAGTAATTCTTTGAAAATGGTTTGTTTTATGTTTATTTCTACTTCTTTTCCTCTGTTACAGCCAAATGCCCCATCACAGGGGTTTCGATATCTCCAGTTCTTTGTTGAGTGGCAGGTTTCCTGTAAATTGGTCTTCCTTTTTGTGCTTTGTTCTCACAGTTCTTGCTGGTACTTTTCTTCCTGTTGTGCCCCTTGGCAGAGCGGATTTTCAGGTGTTGTACATCTGGTCCGTTTGTGGATTCTAGCTTCCTATAGGGCTTTACTCTTCAAGGTTTCCATTCTGATTCATGGAGTTGTAGAACAAATACTGGGGATTTATTCTCATGCATAATATTTCTAATACCACTCCTTTTGGGGGTAGTTTTCTTGACTTTACTCCTTTAGGTAATGTTTAAATCCTTCAAAACTAATTTCCTAAAGGTGAAGCAAAACAAAGCTTTGATATGGGTGATGTATTAAAAAAAAAAAAGCAAAACTTTACTTTTTACTTGTGTTCCAGTGGTTACCTTATGCTTTCAAAAATTCATACATTTGTTTCTCCGAATGGGTGAAGCATAAAAAGTTTGGAGTATTATCTTTTGTTATCTCAATGTATATTTGTAGAAAAGAATTCCATTGAGAAATGGCAAAGGGGTATGTTTTTTCTTTCTTTGTGTTAAGAATTCTCTGAAGAGAATTCTTTCTGTTTCCAATTTAGGCAAAGGTTTTCATCCTGGAGGAATTATTTCCTGAGTAAGGTTAGAGACAAAGAAGTCTTACAAATTGCAAATCATTCTCCTGTGACAGAGGCTAGTTTTGAAAGACACTGTTCTCAAGTGGTGTGAACTTTGTCACTCTTTTCTTTTTGAATTCTAACTAGTAGGTGTCATGCTTAGATTTGTTAGCAGCTTTTGTGTTATCTTTTTAAAAAAACGGAAATAAAGGGGAAAATCTCAGATCCTTGCAAATTTTCACACAGAAACCAGTTTACGAAAAGTGAAAGTTCCCAGACAACTTACCAAGTGCACCCTTTAGAGACCAGCCATACGCTCACACATGCCTTTCCCTTGCTGTGTTTGGGAAACACCACCTACGTTATTGGCAGCTTAGCTTAGCTTATGCAGTGAAGCATTATACTTTTATTTCTGGAAGCTGGTGATATAAACCAGGTTTTAGTAACTTTAATAACTTAAGACTGGGGTCCTTTGAATCTTCTGAAAGATACTAGAGATGTGATATCCTGTCTCCTGTCTTTCTGTGCAGAAATCCCCGTCGAGGGGAGGGTTTTGCTTCTGAGGTCCTGCGTGTGTTGTTTGGGTTCTGCATGCAGAGGGGAAACTGTGACCAGGTCTGATCAGGCACTAAAAGCTCACTCCTGGCAACTGCAGCTTCCTGGGTAAAGACAGACGTGGAGGGGGCATCATAGACTATTGTTAGTGTCAGACTGGAGAACTGTTTTCCCATCTCCGGATGAAGAGAAACAGTCTGATGGATGCTTGTGCCTTGTCAAGGCCTTTGAGGAAAACAAAGGTGGGCGGATGGCGACCAGGGCTTGTTGGGGGGCTTATTGGATCCCCGGAAGCTGGCCCGAACATAGGGTCACTTAGAGCCACCGGACCTCCACTGCACCTCTTCTCAGGAGCCCTGGGATAGGGGATGAAACTCAGATTTCAGGGTTTGCAACGCTGTCCATGAAGCTCCATAAAAAGCTGATTTACAATGAGCATCAGAAGAGGTATACTTGAAATATGAAGCGAATGCCTAAATAAAAAAATAAAAAAATCACAGTTAAAAACACATTGCCATGGACCCCCTCTAAATACTCCTACTTCAAAAACATTTACTGCATTTTTCTCGCCACTTTCTCAAGCAGTTCTAGAATTTTCCTTTTTGCTAGTGAGCTTTGTGAGGTGCGATCAACAACCCAGTGAAAGCTGCTGCCAAGGGATGTCCAGCCAAAAGGCAGGCTCATGGGAACATGACACCATGTCCTCGTCCACCTCATTCACCAGAGCTATCCCACTCCCCCAAAGTCAGAGTGACCATGAAAGGTACTGGCAATGTGTCTTTCACTGCAATACTTTTTAAAAAATTTAAACATTAATTGTCCTTTTTGGTCATACTTCATGCATGGAAACTGCCTGGAGCTGCATTAGGATGTAGCCTGAATTTAATAACTGATTTCACAGTGGTATTGACTGTCGCCAGCCTCGCGTTTGATGACACACTCACACCATCAGAGAGCAGACGTGGAGGATCATAGCTGCTGAGTAGCTGAGTAAAGGCCTTAGTAGTCTGTGTAAAAAGGTTTTAAAATAGGCCAAGTAGAGTTTAGAGGAACTGACAGTGATTCACTGTTTAACCTGAATGCAGAGGAAGGAAAGAAATTGTGTGTTTTTGCAGAGACATTAATGTGATTTCTTCCATTCTTCTAAACATTTAAAGTGGCTTAGAAAATGAAGTCTTCCATTGTGTCATTTTTATGAAGTGGGAATAATCTTTATTCTCCTCCATCAAGCTGTACACTGTCTTTCTTTCTGTCACTGAAGTACAACCAGGAAAATCATCTCCTCTGGTAAGTTCTGCCCTTATGGCCTTAGTCGTAGCTCAGATCCTCCTCCTTCAACTCCGGAGCAAAGAAAGAATGAGAAATGTAAAATAACACAGAGAAAAGGCAAATACTGCACTGCTTCCCGTAAAGGACTATCCATCCCTCAGGGGACATGCATTTTCTCTTCGGTTTGTCCCCAGCTGGCTCAAGGTGGCCAGTCCCATTGCTTGGGTTATGATTATTCCACGGTGAAAGAGCAGCCTTCACAAAGCTGCCACCTGCTGTGTGCTCAGCGTTCTCCTGTGACCTAGTTGCCTTCTTATTAGTTCTGGGAGTTATTCTGCAAGTGCTTAAGGGTTTTCCCTATAGATAAGCACAGCAACTGTGAATGAAGGTGGTTTTCAGATCCGTGTGCCTTTTACTTCTCTTTACTGTCTTACTGGATTCATTAGGGCTTCTGGTATAGTGTTTTACAGAAAAGGTGAAAGTCGACATCACACCTGCATCCATTTCAAGGGGAAGGTTTCCAATTGCTTATTACTATGTAGGATGTTACCCATTGTTTTGGGGGGAGATGATTTTAAATCCAGTTAAGAAAATTCCAAACAATTTTTAATGTGCTGAGTGTCTTCATCTGAGCTGGATGTTGACTTTTGTTAAATGCTTTTTGTGCATCAGCTTACATGATGATACAATTTTTCTTTTGCCTATTGAGTCGATGTATTTCAAACATTCATTTTTGAATCTTGAACAGTGTTCAAACCTGGACTATTTCCCATTTGGTTGTGATACAGAATTTACACTTTGCTGGATTTCATTTGCTAATGTTTCATTGAAGACTTTTAAATCTGTGTTCATAAAAGATATTGGTGTGAGGTGTCCTTTCTTCTGATGTGTTTGGTTTTGATGTGAAGGCTGTGCTGGGTGCCTAGAATGAGTTAAGGATTCCCCCTACTTTCATCTTCTGCAAGGAATTGATGACCGCCAGTATTAGTTCTTCCTTACGTATTTGGTAGAATTCACCTGGATCAGATACCTTCTTTTTTGGAAGGTTATTAACTCTTGATGTAATTCCTTTAAATGATAAAGGCTTATTCAAATTATTTCCCTTTGTGTGAATTTTGATAATTTGTATTTTTCAAAGAATTGGTACATTTCATCCAACTTATCAAAAATTTGTGGCCATGGTATTCTCTTAGGAACTTTTTCATGCCCTGAAACCAGGAGTGGTGCCCATTCTTTTATTTCTGACGCTGATAATTTGTTCTCCTCTCTTCCTCCTCCCTTCCCCTCTGCTCCTCTCATTGTTTTAGTATGATGAGACAGTTCCCAAGTTTATCGATCTTTTCTAAGAGCCAACTTTTGACTTCATTTATTTTCTCTGTGCCATTGATAAGGAAAATGAAAGTGAACAGCCTGAGGAATGGGTTGGGAGAACAGCGCCTTGTTTCCTAGCTGTTCGTTAGCCGAGCAGAGCAGAACGTGCCGTAGAAAGCTACTCATTTTCAGACAGTGACAGCTTAGTTCCTGTTAAACACCATCCACCTTTTATTCTGTTTTTTATGTGTACGTATGGTTGCTCACGTAAGAGAAGTGATGTGATATTTATGCCTGTGTGTCTGATTTATTTCACTTAATACTATGGTCTCAAGCCGTGAGACAGATCTTTCTCCAAAGGGATGGTGCAGGGAGAGGTGCGAGAAGGGAAAGGGAAGCGGAAAAAATTAAGATGTGTACCTGTATCAGCTCCTATGATGGACGTAATCACTATGTACCGCAAGTGTGTACTAATAAATATCATCCCAGGCAAGTTTCAGTGTAAATGACCTTTAAATGAAGACAACAGGCAGTGTCCTCTTTACCCAAAAAACTTAGTAATTCTTTAAAAGTCATAACTAAGCTTTGCCTGGGGGAGGGAGGGGCACCTCTGCAGTAATGACTTGCAAACTTCAGTTTATGGCAGGACACTGGAGATTGTGTACAGGGCAGGATCCCAGGTCCCACTCGCATTCCAGTTGGTTATTCATTGTCCCAGCATCCTGGCAGAGTACAGGCCGGGCCCATGGATCTTTCATCAGCAGCGCTGCCATTTCCTGTGAAGTTGAAAAGGCCCTCAGGGACCACCCATTCCGAGCCCTGAGTTTTATGAATGCTGTGCAGGACCCCTGGAGTCGGACGCTGGGTTGGTCAGTGCCAGCACTGGAAACAGTTGCTGTGTCTGAGACATTTATGCACTGTTGCAATAGACTGGTGATGACTTTCCAACTCGATCACCTGACTTACTCAGCCACCTGAATTTAGAACATATTTTGACAACCATAAAAAATCTAAATAACAAATGTTTTCAGAGGGTGTAAAGGGCACGTGACAGATACGATGTTTCATCAATACAGTGGGGGGACAGGGTCACACCCACCTGCTTCCACACCAGTGGGACCTGAGAAAAGCTGTGTGATTTCAGCTATATATTCTGGGTGTAGATGCTTAAATGTCAATTCCCTCATTTTGTGGGCTTCAGGGGGATGAGGAATCAAATTCAGGACCTCATGCTTGCCAGGCAGGTACTGTTTCACTGAGCTATGTCCTCAGCCCCTAGTTCCCTCATTAATTAATGTAGTAAATAGTATCTTTCATATTTGCATACTTTACATTCGCACGGACATCATGATTTTGCCACCTGGAAGTCCTGTGGATATGTCAGGATGCGTTGAACACTGTGGTTGGACAGGGTACCCCAAGGGCTGCTTGAACCTGTGTGTGTCTCTGCACCCTCAATCTAAGCTCCAAGTGACCCTCAAACTCTGGCAATGCCAAGGCTCTGCTTTGTTTTCTTTCTCTTCCTCAATTTTGTGTTTTGTTTTTACGTCTTGTTCACATGGACGTTAATTGTGCTCAGTGGGGGAGCAATGATTGGAAATTTGCTTCTATTACATGTGGTTTGTTGATGTCTGTAGATAGACAAGAATGATCTATTCTCTGTTGGGTGAGAAGCAACAGAGGGTTTACTCTTTTATTCTCTCTTGATTGTTTCTCTGTTTTATGGTCTGATCAGTTAGGAATTTCTGGGAAGGAGAAGAGCTCTTTATGACCACAGGGTTGTATATCTGTACTTACTTTTGGCCCGCTGTTGTTTGAATTCATAGCTGTAAGTTCTCTGTGTAACACGTGTCTATGTGTCACTGAGAAAGACCTTGACCTCTGATGGTGTGCTTGATTTTACCCCATCTCGGGAAGGGACTGATAGCTTAGATTGTTAAAGGAGATCTGTTCTAATTGTTTAGAGAGATAAATGCAGACTCAGAAAATTCTTACAGTTCTCCCAAAGTAATGAAATTGAACCTCAACGAAATTCATAAGGAGACTAGTTCATCTAGAACTTCCTAAAATTATACAGGCTTCATGGTCAAAGTTTGTAAGAACTGATTCTGAAAAGAAGGCGTACATTAAGTGGAAACTTTAACAGTTTGTTTATATTTGATAAGTCTATTTCCTTGACTTCCTGACTAATGTACTAATTTACAAGATGAAAGATGATTCTTTGCCTTGTATAAAATCTGCCTTGGTTACAGAGAACATACGCTTACCGGAACAATTTTGTCTGCTTTATGTTTCTGCTTTACTTTGCCTTTATTATGTCCTTGATTGTTTAAAACAAAATTTTTCTGAATATGAAAGCACAAAGTTTCTTTATAAGTGTTGTTTTCCACATTGATTTCTAGCTATTTCCCTGTAACCCGACTAAATTGCTCATGAGGCACTTGGTTCTCTCAGGGAGCTACGATCCGAACAAAACCAAGTGCCAAAAACCTTCTCTGATGACTCTTTGACTTTGCCTTATGAAAACTGAATGCTATACTTAGAAAAAATAAGACAAAATGTCAGGCTATCTTCTCGACCTAAAACTATCTCTGAGAATTCTCAAAGGCCCCAGAGCAATCACAAAGATTTATTTTTTGCCGTATTAAAAGACAAGCACTAGAAATAATTCAGTTTGTTTAGTGCACTATACACATTTCTTAAGTTAGCTCAGTGATACCGCAGGAGCTGTATGCGAAGACTTGTCAAATTAAAAGAGATGCTTTGCCCTCTCTTGAATCTGTTGAGGCACAAAGTGGGGAATATAAATGTATCAGAAAATACATTCCTTATGAGAAGACCCTGGGGGTTTGTCTCACTGTCCAGGAAAGCATCAATCAAACCCATATGGAATAATTAGGTCCTGTACTCCAAAGTGAAATTTATACTCCTACCTCCTAATATTAGTAATGACGGTAATAAATTAACCACAACCATTAAGTCTTTGTCATCTACTTGTAATTTTTGTTTTACTTTGATGGTTCTCTGCAGGCTCTATAGCCAGGTAAGGACAGAGGTGTAGTCTTCAGTCTTCGATCTCATGGGAAGAATCATAGCAGTTTCTTGGAGCCACTGAGGTTCTCAAATTAGGGCTGCTGGGTGAGAGCTTTGACCTGATGTCATCTAGAGGCGATCACACTGTCCCTTGCACTGGGGCAGGACCTCCAAGAGACTTCTCAGTCTGCCAGGAGGTGGGCTGATGAGCAAGGCTGGTGATTCACCATCCAGCAGAACAAGAGAATGAAGGAACCAGCCAGGAAGTGTTGCTGTGACTCAGTGCTTTGCATCTAGTTGATGTTTTCTTAATTTCTACTTTTCATGCATATCTTAGGAAGCCTTTCTTTTTCTTTCTGAATCTTCTCTAATGCTTAGCGAAATGGGCTTCTTTTGTAAGATGACATGGAACATTGTTTAACAATGTCTGATTTTTACTTCTCAGGAATTCACCAATTCTTACTAAATGGCTTTATTTTTCTTCCAACGGCAATATAGCTATAGGTTGAATGCACATTTTCCCACCTTTTAACTAGAAGACAGTTGAATTCTACAATCAAGACCATACCAAAAATTGTCATACTTGAAAATAAATTGTATTAATTGTTAGTGATAAGCTGTTCTTAAGAAAAAGGGTAAATAAACTCTGAGGCCAGTCAAGCTGAGGCCCAGCCTCCCAGAGGGGTATGGAAGGTCATTTCTAGTTGGACAAAAACCTTTACAAGTAAGAGAGATTATGAGACGGGAGCAATTCATTCAAATTTATTGGTAGTACAAGTGAAATGTGATGGGAAGAGTTTTGGGACCTGGTTTCCTAGCCACTGGATGGTACATGACAGAGGCTTTAAAAATAAAATTCAATCTCTTTAGGAAAACTTCCAAATAGAAGTTAATGGACTTCCTAGCAGCTCAGTCCTGCATGGATCTCACTTTACAAAGCAAATATGTGGATAATTATCACTCTTTGTAGTACCCAGGGAAATAAGCAGGCCAGACAAACAGTTTTGCCCCACCTGTGGTATTTGTGCTCTCCAAGGTAAGCTTCTTTTTTTTTAAATTTTTTATTTAAAGGGATAAAACAGAAAAAGGAGAGAAATATTACAGAATTTCAAAAAAAACCACAAAGAGTAAGAAATCACTAGTTGATAAATTACATATTGCTCTTTTAAAAATAGTTGTTCAAGTTACAAAATTAAAGCACACAAAATAGACACTCGAGCAGTGAGACTGCAAACAGATCTGTTCAACAATCAAAAAAGAACTAAGAAATATGGGTAACAATCCTGCACACATAAATATACATGCAGTTATATCTTTTATAGCACTTCCTATTTTCTCTTTTTTACAATAGCAATTATACATTTTTTTATTTAAAGAGAAAAAAACAGGAAAAAGGTAGAAATATTACAGAATTTGAAGAAAAGAAGATAAACAGTAAGAAATCACTAGTTGATACATTACATATTGTTCTTTTAGAAATAGTTATTCAAGTTACATAATTAAAGCACACAAAGTGGACACTAAAGCAGTGAGAGTGCAAACAGATCTGTTCAGCAATCCAACAAGAACCTAGAAATATGGTCATCAATCCCACACATCTAAACTTACATGCAGCTATATCTTTTATAGCGCTTCTTATTTCCTCTTTTTTTACAATAACAATTATACATTTTTAAAATTTTATTTAAAGAAAAGAAAAAAAAAACAGAAAAAAGGGTAGCAACAATATAGAATTATAAAAGAAAGAAAGAAAAAGGAGAATGAGAAAAAGCCCCACTAAGAAATCAGTAATTTATAAATTACGTACTGTCATCCTGGATGTAGTTGTTCAAGTTACAAAGTTAAAGGGTACATAGTAAATATTCAAACAATCAGACTACAAACAGTTTTGCTCAAAGATCCAACAAAGATTCAGCAATATGGTCATCTATTTTACACACTCAAACATACATGCAGTTATATGCCTTAGAGCACTTTCTTTTCCTCTCTTTTTTATAATAGCAATTAAATATTTTGGTTTTATTACTCTTGTAGTTCTTATTTACTTTTTTACACTAGAGACACAATATGATATTTACAAATATGATTCTTATTTATTTCACTAATGAGGATAGTCTCAAGTTGTCTCCATTTGCCTATGAAGGCCTCAAGGTCATCCTTTTTTATAGCTGAGTAATATTCCATTGTATAAAAATACCACATCTTTTTCATCCACTCTGCAGTTGATGGGCATCTTGGTTATTTATAGGATTTAGCTATCACAAGTTGTGCAGCTATGAACATGGGTGCACATATATCACTGTGATATGAACTTTTCAGTTCTTTGGGGAAAATACCCAGGAGGGGGATAGCTGGATTGAATGGAACTTCCAATCCTAGTCTTCTGAGAATTCTCCATATGGATTTCTATGTGCTGGCTCGACTTTGCCATGTTACGTTCCAGTTGTTTCTTTCTGCTTTTCCTCTTATTTAATTGCTTATCCTACCTGGTGGTTTCTTTCTGTTGTTGTTTTAGAGATTGTGGTCATTTTTATCTCTGTCTAGTATGTCTTTCAGTACTCTTTCTAGGGTTGGTTTGGTGGACATGAATTTCTTCAGTTGTTCTTTGTCATGGAAGTATCTTGTTTCTCCCTTAAATTTGAATGAAAGTTTTGCTGGGTACATCAGTCTGGGTTGAAGGTTGTTTTCTTTCAGGGCTTGAAATACCTCACTCCAAGCTCGTCTTGATTTGAGGGTTTGTGCTGAAAAGTCTGCCATAATTCTAATGGGCTTTCCTTGATAGGTGAGTTGTGCCTTTTCTCTGACAGCTTTTAATATTCTGTTTTTATGCTGTATGTCTGAGATCTTAATTATTATGTGTCTGGGTGTGGATTTATGTTGGTTGTGACTGTTTGGCATTCTGTATGCCTCACTTATCTGCATATCAGATTTTTTCCCCATGTTTGGGAAATTTTCTGCTATTATTTCTGTAAATACTTTATGTATGTCATTTGCCTGGACTCCTATATCTTCATTAATGCCCATTATTCTTATATTGTTGCTCTTGGCATCATCATGAAGCTTCTGGATTGTCATTTAATGCTGCTTTGTTATTTTTAAAAGTTCTATCCTTTCCTGATCACTAACTGTGATCCTGTCCTCAAGGTCCGAAATCCTATCCTCAGCTTCCTTTAGGTGGTTTTTCACGCTTTCAATAGAATTTTTTGTTTCTTGGATGTCTCTTTGAGTTTGTTTCATGAATTCTGCTTGTTTTCTATATTGTTCATTCAAAGTTTCAATCAGTTTCCCATGCTCATGTACTTTTTTCTCTAGTTCTTCTTTAGCTGCATTCAACAACTCCTTTACTAAAGTTGTTATTTCTATCTTTACATGGGAGACTACT
>PVLA01015939.1:0-22903 GCA_004027455.1 Hydrochoerus hydrochaeris
AGCCTCCTATTAGCTAAATCTACCCAGGGTGCAAAGGAGCCTGGGAAATGTAGTCCTCAGAGACCAGACTCAGGAAAAGGTGGGATTGGAAAGATTCCTGTTGCTTCCCTTCACTGTTTATTCCTCCCTTCCTTTCCCCCCACTATATTCTTTCCATTTTTTCTTCCCTCATTTTCCTCCCTTCCTCCTTGGTTCTTTCCTCTTTATTTTTCTTCTTTAGTGTCATGCACAGTGTTATAAGAGACTACCGCTCAGCAGGTTTATGGAGTTTGTGGTGTACATCCGAGAGAGACAAGACAGCAGGAAGGACAGCAACTGCCTGGCTTCAGTCACCAGGAATAGTGGCGCGTGCCTGTAATCCCAGCACTCAGGGGGCTGAGGCAGGAGGGTCACAAGTTTAAGCTCAGCCTGGGCAACTTAGAACTACCTTGTCTCTAATTAAAAATTTAAAAACGACTGGGAATGTAGCGCAGTGTAAAGGTCCCTAGGTTCAATCCCCGGTTGTGAGCAGGGGAAAAAAAAATGACAGCCCAGCTCTCTTGGGACACACAGAGAGGTCCCGCAGAGCCTCCGGGCCAGCCCAGCCTTGCTTTCCTCAAAGGATGGTTTCTCTGATCTCTAAAGAATGATGAGACTAGATTTGTCTCCCTTCAGACAGAGAGTTCCACAGGGAGAAACGAGGCGCAGCCTGGCTCACCACAATCTTCCCTGCAAATATTTCTTCTGGTGCGTGAGTGTGTGTAATACAAACTAAAAGCTGCTAGAAATCACTGGAAAATGTGACGTTTGATACTTGGTTTGCTATGGGTACAATAACACAGTCATAGTAATTAGCACCCTAGGTAGGGAGCAAACTGATTGTGTGTACTGTGTGGTCACAGGTAGCCGTGTGTGTGCAACATGCTGTACCCATGTGGAAGTGTGCATATGTAAGTGTGCATGTGTGTGTTAACAGATAGAGGCTGCTCTTTTTTTTTTTTTTTTTTTGCTCACTACAAGAAGCTGCAAACAGCTGGTGTACATTATTTGGAATGTCCAGTAACTTGCTGATTGGAGGCTGGCTCCCATGCTAAGCGGTATGGCTTCCCAGTGATACTCAGCTTGGTTTTAACCACTTACATATTCTCTCCCTCAGAGACTGACTGGGCACTCGGCACAGCCAGGAGCCACTGGAAGGGCTGGGCTTCAGCCATGAACCAGTGAGACCAGAAGGCTTGTCCTTGAGCAGCCCAGAGTCAAGCATCGTGTTGTCTTTCTGGCTTCCAGGGCTCAGCACACGGAGAGCTATGGAAACAGAGCCCTGTTAGAGAAAGCCCAGCCCAAGAACAACTCTAGGATTGTTAGTCTGCAACTCACGGAGGGGCAAACAGCACTATTTTTATGTGCCTTGAAAACATAGCTAGCTAAGTGCAGTATGACAGGCTGAACTCTCTTCCCAGTGCCGTGGGTGACGCCAGGCTTGTTCTGCTCTGTCCATTCGTGACGCTGTTGACAGCTACACCCCTCAGATCTCCACTTCACTGCTTCCTTTTGTGCTTTTCCTCCTGAAGAAAGGGGCCAAGGCCCTCTCTAAACAGCAGTCCTCATCAGCTGGCAGCAGGCACCGTGCCCAAGTTCCGGACATCAGCGGCGCTTGGACACTTCCACTTCCTGGGAGGCTGCAGGGGACAAAGAGAAGTCCAGGCTAGTACTGGAGATGCTGCATGTCCAGCCAGTTCCCAGGCGATGCCAAGGTTGCTGGTCTGGGGACCAGATATATCTCAAGGAGCAAGACAGGAAGCAAAACTTAGCACAGGCTCGGTCGCCAGCAGGTGCTCAGTGACGGTGGCCAGGAGGACCCTTGCTGTTGTCTTTGTAATGACTTTCTCAGCCTCGCTGCCCCTGAGTGACAGGAATTAGGCACGTGCCCTGCAAGATGTGGGAATTAAGAACCACAGGGTGCAAATGAGGAAGCCGAAATGAGGTCCCCCTGCCCCAGCTCACCTTCCTACCCCCCTTTGATGGTGACAGCAGCGACCACTGACTGGACAAATGCAGTCTGGCCCAGAGCCCGAAGGCTGAGGTCAGACCCAGGCCCAGTGGGATGGCGCCCTTGTCTCCCCAGGGTCGGCTGTCACATCCCCTGTTCCTTCAGTCTTTGCTGCAGCAGGAGTTGCCCGTGCTGTCACAAGGACACTTGGGGTCTGCGGTCTTCATCATTGTCACTCTCAGGCTGGGTGACAGCTCCCTTTCAGCAGGAGGGGGTGGCCCTAGGGCGCCACCAGGGCTCAAATAGGTACAGCTGAAGGGACCAAGGCAGGTGGTCTTCACCCTCCATGGCTTTTCTGGGCTGGTCTTTCTCTCCCTGGGAAGCAAGAGGAAGAGGCGTCTGAAATGGTACAAAGTGACAGTTAAGTTCACTTGCAGAAGACAGCGATGCAAAACCAGTCAGAGCCTGGGAGCCAGAGTGGCCGTGATGTTTGTGTGATCTTTGGAGGCTGTTGCTTCAGACTTGAGCCAAAGGAAGCCGCAGGACTGCGTTCTGTCCTCTTTCTGCGGGCGGGACGGGAAAGGGCAGTTGAAGTGGACTCTGCAGCCGGCCGAGGGGGCCCCAGAGCAGGGGGCAGCTGCGGTGTGCTCAGAGCTCTAAGGCCAGCCCTGAGAACGCAGCCCCGGGGCAGCTTTGCCTATGGCCCTAGGTGGGCCTGGGCCCACCACTGAATTCACCACCTGTGGAAGGGCAGCGAGTTCATGGGAACAGCCAGGGGACAGCCAGGGGACAGGCTCCCAGGATGCCCGTGCCATGCCTGCTTCCCCATCCGGATACACTCTGTTACCCTTTCTGATGATTAAGATATATGTGAATGGGGGGAGGGGGAAGGAAGGGGAGGTGAGGGAAATAGAAAGGGGGGGCAGAGGCGGGAGTAGGGGCAAAGGAAAGGGAAAGAGGGAGGTGGAAGAGGAAGGGGAAAGGAAGGGAGAAGAAGAGAGGAGGAGGAGAAAGAGGAGGCAGAAAAGGAAGAGAAGAAAAGACCGTATTTCTCTCACCCACTTACTCATTCACGTTTTCCCCAATGCCAGTGGAATTTAGTAGCCACCTGTTCCAGGTAAAATTGTTTTGGCTGCTCAAGCCTGAAGGTCACGTAGCAGTGAGGTCCCTGTTTTTTAGGGTCCTTTGGGGGTGAGGTTCCTGTCTGGGGAGCGTACAGGTGTATGTATAATATAAACTCGTATAAATGAAAGATAACCCATGGGGGGTGGCTGACTGTGTCAGTGAGAGTAAGAAACGCCCGTGGAAAACATGTCAGCGTAGCTCTGGGTGTGGCTGAAGGGATTTACTGAAGACAGAGACCCTCCCCGGGCGGGAGAGACAGCAAGAGAGGAAGAGGGAAGGCTGGCTTCTCTTTCCTGGAGGGAGCTCCAGTCCTCACTGTCCGCACCAAATTGGATCAGAACCAAATGAAATTCAACAGGTAGGTTCCATGTTGACCTTAGGGGGAAACTGGATTTGGTCCTTGTCCAATTTAGTTTTCAACTGGAAAGAATTAAGTTCATGAATGGAGGCAACCTGTATAAGCTTTACATTAGACTGTCTCCTCAGTTATATTGACAGCCATAGCATTGTTCTTAGCATAATCTATTCACTGAATTTTCTTGGATATGCTCAGATGCAAACATTGACAAGATTTTTAAAATTTTAAAATATTTACCAATATTCCCTATTAGTAAGGGCTCCCTCACTCCGACCTTTCCTTGCAGGAGAAAGTGTAGGGAACATTAATTTGAACAATAGCCCTATCCACCGGCTGGTGACACGGGAGCAGACACACTCGCTGCAGCTTTGCAAGTGATTCTTTATTATCAGATCGGATTTCTTATCTATAGCATGGTGTCTGATACATTTTACTCATGAAGATTAAAAAATTAGTTACAACATGCAATGAATCAGATCTTCCAGTAATTGAATTTTGCTTTTCATTTGATTTCACCCTTTCTTACAGAATAATGAAACCATTCAAACAATAACATTTTGCCAAGGCACTGTCATTATACTTTTACAGCTATTTGCACTCTCACACAAAATGATACTAAAAATATTGTACCGTTTTTCTCCTTTAAGTCATTTAGGACTAATGTTACTATTGGTACTGAAGAATCACCGAGCAGTTCTATGTATCTGCACATATGCACTTTTCAAAGCAATACGCTCGATATGCTAAGCCATCCATAACCTTAATCATGCACAAGATATTTGGAAAATAGGAGGCTTATCTAAAATGTCACTGTTTACCACATCCTAATAGTTGGAAGCCTTGCACGTACAAGAATGCCTTAAACAAGTTTCTATTCTAAGGATCCATGGAGCTAACAAACCTGTGTATACCTATACCTTGTATACCCACACCTGTGTATACCCACAGCTGTCCATCCCTACACCTGTGTATACCCGTACCTGTGTATACCTACACCTGTGTATACCTATACCTGTGTATACCTGTACCTGTGTATATGTGCACCTGTGTATACCCACACCTGTGTATACCCGCACCTGTCCATCCCTACACCTGTGTATACCTATGCCTGTGTATGCCTGTACCTGTGTATATGTGCACCTGTGTATACCCGCACCTGTCCATACCTACACGTAAGCCTTCGGTTGACCCTCACCACCACATGCTTCACAGCTGTTTATAGCCATGCAGTATCTTTTATGCTTCGCTCGACCAACCCCAATTCTCCTCTTCTTCAAATATATGCAAAAATAATCCTTTCCTAATCAATTCAATCAGCAATTACCAGGATTTCTGCAGGGTTGATCATCTCAAATGATACCCTGTAGATGTTCTTCAGAGACTCACTGCCAGTTTTAACTGCAGTCCTCAGCCCTTGCTCACGGCCCCATCTTAGGATTCACAGTTGCAATAGAATTAAATATAATGGTGTGTAATTTAAAAACTATTTCACAAAAATATCAGATATACTGGGTTATTTCCCAACAACCCTACTCCATTTATCTCCACATAAAAAAAATCTATGAATAAACCACAACACAGCATCATCCCTTCTCGTTGATTTAATTTGGTCAGAGAACTCGGTCCCCCAAATATCACTGGTACTTCGCTAACTTCCTCCACTGTAACCTCTGTTCCAGCAGGAGGAGTCAAACCATTTCTTCTCATTCTTTGTTTCAAGACTTGTAACTTTTATTTTCATTACTTAATTTCTATGAGTAATCCCAGTTGCTATTACATCTTCACAAATAAAGATCAATCAACTACAACCACAAGCCAGCAGTTATAATTAGAAGCAGCAATGACCCCAGTTGCACCCTCAGGAAGAAAACTGCCACTTCCTTCACCATGGTGAGTCATGCACCCCCCTGGTATTAAAGCTGAATTAAAATTTCCATTCATTTGTACCTTATCAATGAAATCTGCTAATAAACCTAATGAGAATGAACTTCGAACATTAGAGCTCATGGCTTGGGATAGGCTTTCACAGTCATAGCAGTAGTCTGATCCAACACTACCCTCACGATCCCTACATAAACTAAAAATATCACTAAACCTACAAATGAACCATCAAAGCTTCATACAGTAGCACATCCAAGCCCACCACTGACAAAGCCGATCTCCATAAACAGGTGAAGGTTTTGCAGAAAGCTAACAAAACCTGTAACAAAATACTTAGGAATTCTGACCTTAAACATTGTTCTCTTGCTTTGTGGAATCTAACCTTGATTAACAACATGAAAAATTGTAGTAATTCAGTGGCAGGAACTAATGATAAATATCCATAAGTCCCACCCCTTTTGTGAATCACAAACCGTTCATTTATTGACCTTCCAGTGCAATCCTGTAGTCCATCCTGGTGAGATCTGGCTCCTTACTAGGAATTTACCTCCTATGACAGTTTACGACTGGATTATTTCTAGCAGCACATCACACGACAGATAGCAGCAATATCTTGGTCAGCCACGCTTTTTGGCGAGACATCAGTTACAGGTGGATTGTTGGATGTTTACATGCAAATGGGACAGCAGTGTTTTTAATCTACCTACATTTACACATCGGACAAGGACTTGACTACGGATCTTCTATGCGGTGAGGAGCCTGAAACACTGGAGTAGTTTTATCCTCAGCTGGGGCTTTCGCAGGATAGGTCTGATCATGGGGACAGGTCACCTCGAGACTGCAGTTACCCCACACTAATTTCAGCCCTTCCTTACATTGGAGCTAACTTAGAACGAATTCAGGGCAAATTTCCAGTTGGTAAAGCAAGCTTAACCTGGAGTTTTGGCCCTGTCATTTCACCATTTATTATCATAGCTTTTGCAAGAATTCATTTATTCCTTCATGAAACTGAATCTAACAATTCCTCAGGCACCCACTCAGAATTCCATTTTCCCCATACTATACACTTCACGATGTCTTAGGACTTCTATTCATTATTTTTTATACAATTAAGTTTACTGGTACAGTTTGGATGTCCATAATATCATATTCACCAGCGGGGATTTGTACTGTCCATGGCATAGTTTGATTTCTCCTATTTTTCCCAATCCCCTCTCCTTGCTTTAACCCATTTCCCCTCCCTATTTACACAGTTTTATTTCCATTTTCTATTCATTGTTAATTTGACTAATTTTAGTTTTCCTTTCTCCAGACTTACAGGAGACCCAGAGAAGCA
The DNA here is from genome assembly GCA_004027455.1 of Hydrochoerus hydrochaeris. NCBI lineage: Eukaryota > Metazoa > Chordata > Mammalia > Rodentia > Hydrochaeridae > Hydrochoerus > Hydrochoerus hydrochaeris. The sequence continues at coordinate 6,670 of PVLA01015939.1, forward strand.
CATACCTGTGTGCCTGCTGCCCGCTCCCCCACATGTGCAACTGTTCATTTGCCCCCCGTGAACTTGGAGGGGTACAAACACTAATATTCTCCATCCTAAAGTTATCCACTTCTACTCTTCCCTCATCAAAATAATGCAGCTTACAACATTTCACCCTTCGAGCCAGCGCCTCTCTGAATTCTAGGAGCAGACGGGTCTGTGCTACAGTGGATCGGAGGCCAGCCAGTAGAATACCCATGCACTCTGATTGGTCAACTAGCATCCGTCTTGTATTTTTCTATTATTTTAATCTTTGTCATTAACGGGCCTCCTAGAAAATAAACTACCAAGAAGATGAGTGTAGTGTGTTACTGTGGCGTTGTAAGCCAAAAATGGGGAATTCATCTCCCAGAGACACCAAAAATCAAGCAAAGAGCTCATGGCTCCACCACCTGCACCCAGCGCTATAACACTAAGTAAACTATTCCCTCGCCAGGATTGCATTTATATACTATATCGTCTTACAAGCTTGATGCACAATGTTCTTTACCTTATGTACTGTGTGTGTCAGTGCCTTGCCCCATTGCCAATGTAACAAATATTGAGTATTACACTACATAAAACATAATACATGCAATCAGCATTAAAATAGTAACCCCGTGCTTTTAAGTAAGTACCTAGAACTAAGACATTATATAACCCATTAACTTATTTATCCACACTACAATTCGAAGCCACACAAGGTGATAAACCCAAGTCATCTACCAGTTTCACGTAGGACATACATCTTATTACCCGGCCCTGACCCCTAACAGGGCCGCATCCTCCTCCTCTGCTCAGACTGCTGGGCTCTCCTGCTCACAGCTTGGGCTGCAGGAGAAGAAATTCTGTCCACCCGTCCCCCTCCCTCTCCGGAACCGGCTTCAGCCCAGATTTTATTCTCCCTACAGTCTCAAGGAAAGCCAAGTGCAGAGCTCAGGAGCAGAGTGTCACTCGGGTTGGAGGGTCCAGAGCCCTCTGCGCAGGCCCAGTGCCCAGCTTATTTCTGGACCTCATGCTGTTTCCCAGTGCGGGGAGGGGGCGCCAGGCGGGTACTTTTCCGCAGCTCACCCCATGTTTAGGAGGGAGGCAGCTACCAGCTCACTGTGCACAAAATGGTCAGCAGACCCGTGTCCTGCATTTCTTGAAAGCAGGGTGCTGACAGGTGACACAGGCACTTCTGATCAGACGTGCCCAAGCTGAGGTTTCATGGGAAGGAGAGAGGTGACCGCAGGGACCTTGCAATTTCCACCTCTCTTTCTTTGTCTCTTTTTCTTTCTCTTTCTCCTCTCCTTTCTCTCTCTCCTCTCTCTTTCTCTTTTTCTTTTTCTTTCTCTCTCTCTGTCTCTTCTCTCTGCATATCTCTGTCTCTCTCTCTCTGTAGTTGTGGCAATAAAGTGTTCAGAGTGAAAGCCATGTGACAAGCCATGTGACAAGCCCAGAGCCGAGACCCTTGCTAATTCTGACAAGCACACTGTTAAAAGCATGGGCTATAAAGTTACTCATGCCTGGGTTCAAATCTTGATCCTACCACTTGTGATGTGAGTGACTTGGGCAAATCATTTGCCTCCGTAAGCCTGAGACATCTCCTCAGACAAGTGAATAACACTGTCCACCTTGCAGGGTATTTCTTCAAAGACTAACTTCCATACTGTGTTTGAAGTGCTTGGTATCACGTAGCTCAGTCAACAGTGGCTGATTCCACTGGTGATTCAGAGCTGTTTATTACTGCAGCAGAACCAAGCCCGGCCTGGCGGATGCAAGGGTGACAATGAGACACTTTTCAGCCGCTGACTCATTCCTCTCGCCTCATCTCTAAATCTTGTCACGGCAATGGCAAATCTCAAGCCTGCACTGTGTCACTCACTTGTCCAGTGGGTGACCAAAGGACCTGTTTGCCACTCACACGTGCATAATCCAGATGTGTAGGGAGGTTAAGTCCTATGAGGCAGCCCTCACCTGGAGGGCAAGAGGGACAGATAGAAAAGTGCAACTCGCAGTCATGCCTGAGGGGACAGTTCTGATGAGCATTCCAGACGGGGGCCTTGGGAAGGCCCTGGGGACCTAGCCCTGGAAGCCCACAATGAACGCCTCCAGAATTCCTTCCTGCTCCAATCCACTGCTCCTTCTGCCAGGGACCATGGCCCACATAAACAATCTGATGGCAAACTCTCGTCTCAAGCTCTGATTCCTGGGGCAGGGGGATCCCAGAAAAGACACCTCATGATTCTTCTCCACCCCTAGTGATGACGATTTTTGTTAGATATTTCTAGAAGACACGCCACGCAGTGTCCGAAGCTTGCCCTGAGGGTCCCGTAATGCCACCCACAGAAAGAGCATGTACCGCATACTAAGCGCTGGCTCTTCCTCCTCAGTCGCTTCATTCTGTCAGTATTGTCCCTTGTCACCAGCACCAGCACCCTGGTAGGAGCTGAGGACGCTTCTTGGGTATTTGGCAGACACATGACAAACCATCGGATCTGAATCTTATCAGCGAAGAAATTGCATCCCATCTTTGTCTCCAGAGAAACCCGCCCAGTTATCCAGGTGCATCCTGCTTGCATCTCCTTCAGAGCAGTCACGGTGCCCCAGGCGACCTCAATATCTCGGGCTGGGTTCCTTGGGGCCACGGGCGGGGATTATGCTGTCGGCATCTGGCCGCCCTGACAGGTTGATGTGGATTTGGATGGAGGTGGGTGACACAGCACCTGGGGGGCTCACAGGATCTCAGCCGGAGCCTCTCTAAGGAGGGCCAGGCAGGCAGGGCACTGGTCCTCCAATGCTTGGCAAATCCCAAATGCTTCTCTACGGAGAGCCCTGTGTATCTGGGCCCCCCTCAGTTCCTGGAGGCCTGGGAAGCCAGACCTTTTACAAGATAGCTGGAGAGGTGGGTCCCAGCCAGGCTGGCTGCAGACGCTGCCTGGGGGAGAGTTCTGCTAGCAGACCATCTCGCGGCGGCCTCGTCCGGCCATCCCTTATTTATGGTAACATGCATTACAGGAAATTTTTATATAAGGCATTAAAGTGCAGGAGGCAATTTAGGACATTTGATCGGCTGGCTTCTCTAGCTTCCTAGCTCCCTCATCTCTCGGGCCCTCCATCATCCCCCGTCCTCTCTCTTTGAATTTCAGCTGGATGCGAAAGCTGATAATAGCTAAATTACATTGCAAACAGGTGCTGGCCTCATCGGCCCTGGACGGCTGCCATCGCTAAGCGATTCCTCAGCTGGGGATGTGCGGTCGGCCTGGCTTACAAGGCTGGGGGTAGCTGGGGTACGTTTCTCCCCCACCTCTCCCAGCTCTCCTAAGCCAGTCTGGGCCCCAGGTGATTCCTCGTCTTCTTTGTTCTGTGCAGGGTACTAATTGCAATGAAACTAATAACACCAACAGCCACACCCATAGCCACTGCTGTGGTCCAGCCCTCATTTTATTCACACTCCTGGTCTCTGTAGCGACAGTTGCTAAATCCTCCCTGGAGCTTGGCGAGTCAAAATTAGCTGCTGCCACTTAGTTTCTGTGGGACTTTGGGGAGACGACTGAGGCATTTTGTGCCTCTACTTTGTCATCTGTAAAATGGGGATAGGATGATCTGCTTCCGGGGAGATGGACAGGCTGAGTGATTGGATCAATGCGAGCTCTTCCCAAACATTCTCTGGCCAAGAGAACAAAGCCTTGATCATGCTGCAGAGATGATGTGCTCTGGGATTGGGAGAGTTTATGGCTACTGGTGGTGGTGTGAATCCAATAGGATATTTGTTTATAACTAAAATAAGGCCAGAGATAAACAGTCTAAGGCTGGGACCTCTGCTTCACAGTATTACGGAAGTTTTAGCCTCATCCATTCTCATCTTACTGGCTTCCATGCCTCATGCTTTTTCTCTTGTATCAAAGTGGCTGCCATAGCTCCGGATATTGTATCATCATCCCAAACAAGAAGCATGCAACAAGGAGGGAAAAGACTCCTTGGAAAGCTCTGTCTTCATATCTTTCTCAAAAGGGGATTGCATAAAATTCCCTAGGTACAAGAGCGGCTATGAAAGACAAGGTCTGGCAAACAAGAATGAGCTGGCAATGATGCTTGGAGAATGATGCTTGGTTCTATTCTTTGGAACTGAGATTATCCTATAGAAAAATTAACAAGCATAACAGGACAATGAGGAAAACAGTAATTACCAAGAATACGGGGGCTCCAATGTCACCCTTCCTATACCTGACTCTAGAACCTTAATATGAAAACTAAAACAATAATTCAAAGCTTGGCTCAGTTCATTGGTTGACTTTTGTGATACCAGTTTTGTCCCTTTTTACTTAAAAAGAAAGTCACTAAAAGCATAGGTTTAAAATTCAGATCAGCCTACCTTAGATTTCCATGGGGGGCGGGCAGAAATGACCTCACTGAAATACAACCTGAATTAGGAAAGAGTATCTTTCACTCCGGGGAGGTTCTGAGAACATCATGACAAAATGCTCTTGAAGGGCTGTTTGGTCATAAATATTATTTGGATGCAACAGTACAAAAGATAGCGTCTTGCCAATTTACTTCTACACATGCACTAAAGCATCTCCTCCCTTCCTATAACCCTCCAGCAGAACCGAAGCTCTAGGAAAATGTGTTGTCCTTAACACATGGTTTTAATTAAATGCGTCTTGTCATAACCCCGGGGGTTCCCGCGGTAAGAAAATTGACATTGAAAATTAGAGATTTTCTAAATCTTTGTGAACTGCTCTGCCAAACAGGAATAATAAAGCATATGTCACCAGATTTTGATTTAAAATGACATGATGTCTAAAGGGCCATGTTTGTAGTCTGGAGAGCACAAATGGAAGCTATCCTGAGAGGGAGATGTTTGATTGGATTTATCTCTTTTGCAAGAAAAGGTACGCCTCCACGCTCACCGGGTGGGTGTCCCTTTTGTAGCGCTAAATGCTACGCTTAGGAAGCACATTTTGTTAGTGGGCAATTGGATTTATCTAGAAAATTTTCCTGCAATGTGCTAGGAGCTAAAAGTTTTAGGGAGGCTGCATCTTTACCCTTACAAAGTCCCAAACGAGGCCCAGTGGTACTGCAAGGGTACTTGCTGAATACCCACTCCTGTCACCTGGGGTCGCCTTAGAGACACAGCCCTGATCCACTCCCACGGGAGAATTAGACATCCGTATTGAACGAGCCCTCATCGGAATTCTGACTTGCGCTCCAGTCGGCGATCGGATGGGAGAGGCAGCGGGAGGCAAAGGAGACATGGTCGTGATTTACTGTGCTCCAGGTGAAGTCCTGGGAGCCCTGGGGACAGAGGAAGGAGACGGCCTTTGCAGAGAGCCTGTGACATGAGGTGGCCCATGAACAATGCCAAGGGTCCTTTGCTGGGACCAGGGGGATAGCTAAACTCTCCCAAGGGAACGCATCACCTTTAGGAGAAACAGAATTACAGTGAATGGAGGGGATGGCAGGGTCATCTAATCTACCTCCTCTGTCACCGGGAGGGAGTAGCCTCTGGTCTCCCCTACTGGAGAGCCAGGAGTGAGGACGCTGAAGTGGGCAGCACCCCCACACTAGGTGGGCCAGCGGAGTCTTGGGTGTAACTGGGTGCCCTCTCCATGCCTAAGTTACATTTCAGCTGGGACATACTGTGGCTTCCAAGGGGGCGGAAGTCTGCAGACGCCCGTAGGAGGTGTCTCTAGAGCTGGGTTGTTGATGGTGTAACTGTAAGACTGTAGTACAGAGGCACTAAAATAAGGATTTGGGACAGGGGAAAACAGCTGAGGTAGACCAGCTGTCTCTGCTTTTTCTCTCTTTTAAAGGCTGCTAGTTTTACATATTGATTGGAGGAAGGTGTCCCCTACTCCGTGAGCTATGAAGCGACATAGACAGCAGAAGCTGTGAAGACCAGGTGTGAGGTATTCTCACGGCGAACCTCCACTGGTTAATGTTGCCATGAAGAGCTGTTCTGAGGAGGGAACTCCTGAGCTGGAAATGACAAGACAAAGCAAGGTGACAGCATGTGCAAAGTCCCTGTGGCAGGGGAGAGTGCAGGGGATTAGATTACAGGAATTGAACAAGAGCCAGTTGGAGAAAGGGGAGGACCCAGGCTAGAAAGCAAGAATGACAGTGGTCCAGGTATAGCTATCTGCAGTGCGTAGAGCTTGTAGCTACATTAGGAGCCAAGGGCCTTGGGAGCCATTGAGGGTTATAGGCAGAGAGGAGATGAATTCAGAGCTATATTTTGAAAGCCACTCTTTGGCTAGTAAGCAATACGTGCAGGTAGGTGGGAAAAACAGAAGTACAAGCACCTACTTCGGAGTTACCATCCTATCCCGGGTGGAAGATGACAGACAACCAGCAGGTAGCAAGAACGTTTATTCCAGGCATCAACAGCTTTACCCAGGAAAATGCACATTGTGCTCATAACAAACTAGGAGCCGAGAGCTCTTATTTCTACTCATTTCAAGAGGCGAGAGATGGAGTCTCAGAGCCACCTGGAACACAGCAGGACCAACGGCCCGAGCTGCTCTCCAGCTCGGATTAGGAGAATGCAGAAGGAGAGGGGGAGAGAGGACATGCTTCTGTGATGGCCTCCCTGTGACACCCACCGGCTCAGCCGACCCATGCCTGTTAAACGCCTGCCCTGTGCTAGCCATCGGTCTGAAAGCTGTCCCTCCCTTCACACTGCTTCCCCAGCTTCCCCACACCCTTTGAGATAGATAGGTCTTCTTGTCCCTTTTTACAGATGAGAAAACCGAAGCTCGGAGAGATGAAATCATCTGACCCTCTAAACACTTAATGAGCAACAGTTTGGTCTCATTCCAAAACTCCTAGTCGTTCTTCACCCCATTTTTCAGGGCCTCCGAGACCCACCCAGCCTTGCAAGTAATAGACTGCAGGCCGACGAGGGGCCTGGAGATCTGGGAGGTACCGAGTGTTGACACAGGGCCTCTGACAGGTATGGTATATAGTTTTAATTAAGGTTGTAAGGGGTGAAACCTGAGAACTCCAGTGGGTGGTCAGGGGCTCCCCTCAGGGTGGGTCCTTTGGCTCTCGGCAGGCTTCCCGATAACGTACCATCCTCCGCGGTCCATCATGGAATGTTCTGGAAGCAGGACTCCAGAGACAAGAGTCAGGGTGAAGGGTGGGTGGAGATGGAAGCATGTAGCTCGCAGGGGAGCCAGGGAGAGGCTGACCAGACAACAGCCTGTTCCTCCTGTGTCCTTCATTAAATATATTAATTTGGGGCTGGACTGCATGAGATTTCCAGGTGCAGGCATTATTGGTCCCCTGGAGCTAGGGCACGGCCTAGTTCTCAGGATCTACCCTGTGTGTCTGGAGAGCAGCTGGGGGCTCATTACAGGCACCCCGGCTTAAGGAGGCTGAAGAAACGTCAATCTCAGCTCCTCATTTGTGGGGGGAGTGACTTTCACCTGTTTCTTTGCCCCTTTGGTCCCCTTTGGCTTTCTGTGCCTCATTGGTGGCATTCAGTGACCACTGAGGTTGTGGTAAACTGTCACCACAATACTGTCCTGGGCCGGCTACTCCTGATTCTCTACTGTACCTGCCCACAATCACTGTGTTTGAATATGTGGGTACAGGGCTAGCCCTAAGAGGAGTGGGTCTTAAGAAGGAGGAAACAGAGGGAGGGTCAGGTAGGTGCATTTCCACTGTGGGGACAAAACAACTCACACACATACACACGGTTTCAAAGAGGAAAGATTTATTTCAGCTCAAGTTTCAAAGGTTTCAGTCAGCGGCTGGCTGGCCCCCAGGCAAAAGCATCATGGTGGCAGGGCGTGGCAGAGGAAGGTCACTCACACCCTGGCGGACAGGAAGCAGAAGGAGGAAGGGGCTGGGGTCAGAGTGTATCCCCAGTGACCCACTTCCTCCAACTGGCCCCACCTTCCAGCATCCCCTTGGGCTAGGAACTCATGATGAATTCATCCCTTGAGAAAATTGCTCCCTGGGTGAGGGGCCACCTCGCTAGGCCCCACCCCCGCACCTGGCTGCCCTGGGGATCTAGCCCTCCGCAGGGAAGTCTCGGGAGACACTACATATTTAGACCACAACAGAGGGGATCGCATGGTCCTCAGGAAGGCACAGCCTTTCTTTGTGAAGGTGGAGCGCAGAGTCCTCAGCCAGGGCCACCCTTGTCCTTCCTGGGGCCTGAGTTAGACTGAGCTACAGCTAGCTCAGTTTCCATCTGCAGTCCGTCCTCAACCTTAACCTGACAGCATGACAAGCAAGGGCCTCAGGAGGAGGGGGGAGAGAAGAGCAAGTCCAACGCCAATGGACACCAGAGACTCCAGAGAATTCTTCGTAGGACAGTAGCAGCATCTGAATAAAATACACAGCAAACCGTAAAGTCAGAGCAGTCCTTGGGCTCCAACTAGCTCCCAGTTCAGCAGCCCAGCAATAGGAACACAGGGCCTTTGTTCAAAAAGCAGAAAACATGTGTCTTCTTCGTGGTGCTACATGGAACGCTTTTCTTTCTCCCGTGATTTCCTTCTTGACCTGCCATGGTGCCACTTATTTGGTGCTTGGTATTCTCCTGAGCAAAAACTAGAGTGAAACTTCCCATGGTGAGCTCACCTTTTACCCTCTTTGGGGGGGATTGTGTGATGCCGATTTTACATGTGAATAGAGGAGCGTTTTAACTCCCATGTGGAGCCAGCAAGTTGCAGGAAACGTGTATTTCATGAACTGTGCACGTATATGTGTCTGATCTGGCATCCGCAAGGCAGAAAGCAACACCAATTCCCTCAACCTTGTTTCCCTCCTTGATGGGGCACAGTGACCCTCGGAGCCTCCAGTTTGTAGAGCAGCAAGGAAAGGAGCCTGGGTGGCTCCTTCTCTTCCTTTTCTGCAGTGCCATTATTTCAGCCCGAGTGCCTGGTGAAACCCTAGTTGCACAAAAAACACGACAAAGAATCAACGGATGGGATCACACCAAGTTAAGCAGCTTCTGCACTGCAAAGGTAACCACTGATAGAAGAGAAAAGCCACAGGACGGGGAAAAAATGCCAGCTGCTCCTCAGACAGAAGACTAGTATCTTGATTATATATAGGAAAAAAAAAAAACCCTCCCTAATTTAAAGACCCAATAAAAAAAATGAGCATCCAAAATGGAGTCAGATGAAGACGTGCAAACAGCTGTGCTGCAGGACAGCCGTTCATTCGTTAAGTCAGATTGACTTGTGAGCTGACAAAGTGAGTCTTACGCAGGGTACCTGTGAAAGCTTGCGCCGGACTCTTTCTGAGCGGAGGACTCACTGTGTGGGCAGAGGGCTCAGTGGCACTGGCCATTTAAGGAATGCAAATTAAACTAACAGGGAGACTCCTTCTCACCCCAGAAAGAATGGCTATTGTTAAGAAGTCACCCAATAACAGGTGCTGGAGGGGCTGTGGGGAAGAGGAACCTTGCTCACTGTCGGTGGCAGTGTAGACTGGTGCAGCCACTGCGGAAATCAGCATGGAGATGACTGAAAATCTAGAACTACAGATTCCCCTTCTGGTATCTTCCAAGGCGTAGCCTCGGGACCATAGAAGACAGAGCTGGAAGAGAGAGGACTTGAAGCTGAGGCTGTTGAAGGAGTTATGTCCTCCACAAACAGCTGAGCCCACCAGGAAAGCAGAAGAAAGCTGAGAGGTCTGCCTAGGACTCTGTGTGAGAATGATTTTAACAAATATGGAAAATGGGGAGCAATGGAGTCCAGACAAGTTCAGGTGGTGCAGACTTTAGGGACTGTTATGGTGGATACATTGTGTTATCTTCAGAAGTTTAGAAATTTAACTAAGACTCAGCAGGAGCCAGGATCCTTACTTTGTAAATATCCTCAGGTGGTGGACTGCTACACCCGCCCTGAGGGGGTGGCAGCCTGCTTACAAGATGAGGGAGGGGAAGAGGCTGGTTCTCTCTCACTTTTGCTCCGGCTGCTTTTGTTGGCTGCCACCCTGCCTTGGAGCCAGCAGAGTATGGACTGAAACCTCCACAAACTGTGAGCTAAGCAAACCTTTCCTTCTTTAATTTTGGGTGTCGAGTATTTTGTCCCAGCAATGAGAGAAAAGTAAGCAAGACAGGGACATCAGGGAAAATATAAATAAATGTATATATGTAAACATATAAATATATATACCTAAAATCTATATCTAGATGTAGATATCTAGATATAGATCTCAAAAAAAAAAAGTAAATCCACTGTGTACGACATATTTATAGGCTTTGGCAGGTGGATGCAGAGAAAAAAAATGTTTCAGTTGAGCCAGGCGTGGTGGCTCATTGCCTGTAAACTCAGCACCTGGGAGACCAAGAACTGGGTCATCAAATAAAACAAATAGACCAACGCATCAGTAACTTGATGGTATAAAACATCACAAAAGAAACTAGTAGTATAGATGAAACACATCAACTTACCTTAGATTATGTTTGAAACAACAGAATAATTTGAGTAGATTTTTTCCCTTTCTATTTATCTATTTTCCATTTTGTTCTCTCTCTCTCTCTCTCTCTCTCTCTCTCTATATATATATATATATATGTGTGTGTGTGTGTGTGTGTGTATTAATTTCTTATATAAGAGAAATTATGTGACTCTTAAGCTGGTGTGTCTGATTTATTTTACTTAAATTGTCTTTTTATGTTTATTCTTTGTAAAAGAGAATCTTTTTTTCTCTGACTTGTACTCTGAGTAACATTTTGTCATTCTTTTAAGGTCATGATATACAGTATATTAACCATTGTTATTCTCTAATTATTTCATAAAATTTTGGTTTTTATAATAGTAACAAGAATGTTTATATATTTTCTTTATTAATATCTGCTAGTATTATCTTAAAACAGAAAGATGCAAAAAACAAACATTGCACATTAAAAAGAAAATTATGTTCAAATATGAAATAATAACAGCATAAACAATAACATAATAAAATAAAGAGCAACTAGATTGGATAAATAACAACATGGGACTTCAGTTATGTAAAATATTATAATAAAGGTCCAGCAGCTGGGCAGCAGTGCAGGACAGACGCGGCTACAGAGCAACAGTAAACTAGGAGGCAGAGGCGAAGGACGAGCCCAGAGCAGACGGCCACGGTGAAAATACAACAGAGCTCTAGTCGCAAAGATTGGAAGGCAAAAGCTTAGCAAATGACAGAATTTCCAGAAAGGCAAACTAAAGAGGAATTGTAAGAGAAAACCCTCAAATATATGGGAGTTAAAATTTCCCAGAACTGAGGAAAGATATGAATCATCATAAACTAAGCTCTGAAATTATAAGCATGTGCTTAAGGACATAATGAAAACTGCAAAGAGAGAGAATGTCTTTAAAACCATCAGAGCGATTTCCACGCAGATTACCCACATGATATATTGCTTCTTTTTGCTGTTCCTGAGGTGCTAATGCAATAAGAATGTCAATTAAAGCACAAAGCATCTACAGGCAGAGGCTTCGTGACACCCACAAGAAAAGCCAGAGGATGGCGCAAAAATTTTGCTAGCCTTTTTTTTTTTTTTTTGAGACAGGGTTTTGCTATGCAGTTCAGGCTGGTCTCCAACTTGCAACAAGCCTCCTGCCTCAGCCTCCAGAGTGCTGGGATTACAGGTGTGTGCCACCATGCCTGGCTTCTCCAAAGTTTCGAGATTAAAGAGATCGTCACTTTAAAGACACAAATCAGGTTGAGTATATTAACTGCAAAGGTAAAATACGTAATTGTGAAGGAATCAGAAGTTGCATCAACTTTTTTCAGACAAAAGCAGATGAAGTTTATCACCTGCAAACCCCTGAAAGTGTCGCTAAATGCAAATTTGTCAAAGAAAAGCAAGGAGGGATGTTTGAGACACCAGAGCATGCAAGAGTCGGACAGCTGTATCCACGAACTGAAATAATCACTGGTTATAAAAAACAAATAATCTTATGAGGGTTAAAATAAATATACCTAAAATACTGGACAACATTGACACGAAAGCAGAATGGGGAGAAAGTAGGATCGTCTTGTTTTAAGGTCCTTGCGTGGTCTGGGAGGCACGCAGAGATACTGATACCTTCCCAGATTCTGTGTCACACATGGATGTTAAGAATCTAACAGAGTGAAATAACATACAACCTCCAAATGGTGCTGTGGTCGGGGCGGAGGAATAAATAAAATACAGTCATGTTAATAAGGACCAAACAAAAGACAGAAGAAAAATTCCATACAAACAGGAAAACTCCAAATAGGAGTGGCAGCAGTGAGTCCAGAGTGACTGTGACAAATGCTAGCATTGACACATCCCGTTAATTAAGACGTCAAACTAAATCCTCCAGTTTAAAACAAAAACACTCTGGCAGTGTCTGTTTTCTGAGCTGGCCAGTGTGTCGCAGTCTGCATGCTGTGTTCTCAATGTGACTTTGTGTTCTTCTCATCAAAGAGTGAGGGCCGAGGGCCCCCTCCTAGAGCCAGCCTGGGACCCAACTGCTGTACCAGTGACGCTGTGTGACTCTGAGGCCAGGCAGCTGCTAAGGGTCACAACTGTGCCCGTTCAGGTTCGGCTCCTCCAACCATGTACCCGCCCGGGTCTGCCAGGGGAGGCAGCTTGGGTCGACTAATTCAGGGTACAAAGGTCAAGTCTTTGCCTCCGGGGGGCCTGCGAGACAGGCTGTGCTGCCCTTCAGGTTTCCAGGCCCCCCCGGAGATCAGACTAAGACTAGATTTTAACTGAACCAAACCCCAAACCTCCTAGGTCTCAACTTTTTTTTTTTTTCACTCAGCACTAGATATTGAACCCAGGGGCTGTGCACTGAGCTGCATCATCAACCCGTTTTTAAGTATTTTGAGACAAGGTCTCACTAAGTTGCTAAGTGTCCCAAGGTGGGCTGGAATTTGCAGTCTGCCTGCCTCAGCCTCCCAGGGTGCCGGGATTACAAGTGTGTGCCACCCATATGCCCAGCTACGATGTATGTCTTCTAAAGCACTCTTCCCCATGATGAATGGAAGCATTGTATACTATAAATATATTCTAATAAAAATAAAAATTGAAAAGGAGAAGTAGCCAGGAAACCCCACCACACACACAGCAAACTGGTCCCAGTCAAACCCAACACAGTAAACTCCTGCCATTCTCCAGAAGTCAGAGTAAAACCATATTAATGAGCATAAAACTAATAAAAACACTTGGAGTGAAGCCTTCTCTTCATGATTTCCCTTGCCATATTGAAGACATAATAGGGCTAAAAGTAATTTCTTGCAAAAAAAGTTGTCTGAAAATAGAAGATCTGGTTATCTTGGTTCTGGCATTTATTAACCATGTGATCTTGCTGGACATTAAGCCCTGGCTTTCACATGGGAGTGCAAAGTCACACATGTACAAAATTCCACGTTTTCACACTTAACACGAGATTAAATGAGATCATGTACGGAAACATTCCAACTCAGTACATGTTTGTTGAGTGAACTAATAAGCGGTTGGAAAGAGGATATATTCTGTGTATGTTCAAAATAATTAAGCTATGCGTCTATAAATAGTAGGAGGCTTTATTTATCTTCACAATTCCCTTGATAAAACATCTGCATCTCGGACTTCCTTCCTCTAGGAAACCCAACCAAGACAGGGTCCATGGGTAATGATTCTGATGTCGATGTGGATAGAGCATTCCTCATTCGGTGAGGCTGAATTGGAGCCTACAGTCACCTAACCCAGCAGGGGAGATACAATTTGAGATGTGGGTGTAGTTACTGGGTTTCCTCATCGCACATAGAGTGTATGTGTACAAACTGAGGTGGCCAGAACACCGCCAGGGGGCATCGTTTTAAGGAAGCGGTGTCAAATGGGCATCGTGGCACAGACCAAACATCCTACACAGGATGGGACGGGATGACCACTTCCGGGGTGCTGGGCCACTAGCACCTGTAGGCTGTCACGGAGAATACGCCACCACCAGACTCAGGATTTGAGGTGCCCTGGCTCCAAATGCATCTCAGGATCCTCTTTCATGTCCCGAGGTCAGTGGTGGCTGGACAGAAAGAGGAGCTCATTGGACAGCTGAATACCAAGTTTCGGGGAAGGGGGTAAACTCGTTCTGACATTCCCGGGGGCAGATCAAAGGGGTTATTAGTGACCATCAGCGAGGGTCTGCTCTTGGCCACATCTTTTCCAATTAGAGAAAATGAGGTCTGTGTTCTGTGGTGAACCAAAACAGAACCAGGGTCCCTAATGAGTCCCTTGAAAGGGTGGCAGTGAATCAGTTAAATTGGTCTAACCTTTCCAGGGGTTGTGATTTACTCGGTTACAGCAGGAGCTATAAAATTGTCATGCATTTGATCAGGAAATTTGCCTGCTTTGCATGTGAAAATGTTTACAACGACATCAAGGATAAGAGTGCAAACCAAAAATGACTCATATCTAATGTAAGAGCTTGACGAAGAAGCCGTGGAAACTTCACAAGATGAAGATAAAGACGTCATTAAAGAAAATGGTATGAGAGAGTGATTAATGGCCAACCCATTTTTATGACATATCATTAAATTACAAAGGCAAGTTTTAAAATAGATTTGGGTTATAATTTTTTTAAACAGTCTAATCACATAGAAAGATGGTGGAATTTTACGCACAATATTGAGTTGTCTGCATTTAAGAGTTGATTAGCCTGGATTTTGGCTTTATGCATTTGTGCTTTTCTGTACGGCGAATGCGTCTATATTTCCAAGGAATAAGCCATCAGACTGCTACGGTGTTTGTGCAAAAAGCTTCCAGTGATCACCAGAGTGCTGCAAAAGTCTTTGCCTAGAATAAAATGCTGGGGGGGGGGTTCTTATCTGCTGGTCAAGAGACAGGGTGAACTTTGTTGATTAGGGGTCTGCACTATTTCCCCCAAGTCACACGGCAAATCTGTAAAAGAAAACAGACTGAAGGCATTTAGTCCTTCAGAACAGCAACACCTGCTTGATTTAACATGTCATCAGAATGGGGGATTTTCTAACTAAAAATAGAATCAAGTATAGATTCCTGTGGCCTCGTGATTCTAATTTCACTTAAAAATATTTAGAGGATTCTCTCTCTTCTCTCACACAGTACTTCCCCCTTCTCTCTATCCTCCCGCTGTTCCAAAAATATCTTATGAGGTTTAGCTTTTCTTCCATTTCTGTTTTCTTATTTTTCTTACAAAAAACATAAGCAGCAGGCCCAAGGCCTTTCATTTTTATTGAGGTTTTGGTTTTGGGAGGCACCATATTGCTCACATACCAGAAACCTCACGAGCGCTATGCCAGAGAGATTCGATTCAGGGGCCGGTCACCCAGGGGTGGGGAGAGAGGAAGCCCGGGAAATAACAGCAGGAAGACACCACTGTGTCCAAGCCTGGGGAGGGGCTGCCGCCCAGGAAACCGAAGTCTGGGTCACCAGACTTCTACCAGCAACTCGAGTTCAACAAGGTGACCTGAAAGGCTGGCAGAGCTGTTGGAAGGAGCCTGGGTCTCCCGTCACTGTGAGGAGGTGTTCCCACCCCCAGCCGGGGTCAACTGGGTGACTTCCTGTCTGTGTGACTCTGTGCAAGTGGCTTCCCTCTGAGTCTCTTGAGATGACAATAGAACCTGTGTTCCAGGGCTGCTAAGCCAAGTGTCGGGCACCAGATGCAAAGAGGATACTTAACATGGGGTCACTGTTGTCATGATCAATATGCATCAGAATTGCTCAAGGGTGGAGAAGAGACTCATGGTCTCTGGTCAGCTCTTGTCATACCAGGTCCCCCGAGACTATCTCACGATAGGGGAAATAGCTAACCAGAGTTGTGGAAGCTCACAGTTCATTCCTGGGTTATTGCCCCCAAATTTTCCTACCTTCCCCTGCCAGACTCACCATCCCCAAATGGTGGGTACTGCCGCATCCTAGTCCATCCACGCCTTGTGACAAGGTCCATGGGTGGAGGAGAGCGCTTCAAGGAATCACTTCTCCAGGAAAAGGACACCGCATGTGGGAATTGGGTGTGGGGATCTTGAAATGTTTTGTACTGATAATTGTAATTTGTGTAATTCACATATATATATTTTCATGTAATACTCAACATGAAATCGAAAATAGAAACTCCAGAGGAGTTACTAGAAACCTTCTAGATAACTTTGTGAAAACTAATTGTGAAATTTTACCTTCTGTGAGTAGTAT
Source organism: Hydrochoerus hydrochaeris (assembly GCA_004027455.1). Lineage (NCBI taxonomy): Eukaryota > Metazoa > Chordata > Mammalia > Rodentia > Hydrochaeridae > Hydrochoerus > Hydrochoerus hydrochaeris. Next base: position 22,802 of record PVLA01015939.1, read on the forward strand.
GAGAGAGTTTATACAAAAGCTTTAAATGAAAGAGCTCATGGAGGAGGATTTGCAAAATTCCTGTGAGACAACTGCCCTGAGACACTGGACAGGCAGCCAGAG
>PVLA01015940.1:0-22893 GCA_004027455.1 Hydrochoerus hydrochaeris
CCATATGGATTTCCATGTACTGGCTCAACTTTGCCATGTTATGTTCCAGTTGTTTTTTTCTGCTTTTCCTCTTATTTAATTGCTTATCCAACCTGGTGGTTTCTTTCTGGTGTTGTTTTGGGGATTGTGGTCATTTTTATCTCTGTCTAGTATGTCTTTCAGTACTCTTTCTAGCATTGGTTTGGTGGACATGAATTTCCCCAGTTGTTCTTTGTCATGGAAATATCTTGTTTCTACATTAAATTTGAATGAAAGTTTTGCTGGGTACATCATTCTGGGTTGAAGATTGTTTTCTTTCAGGGCTTGAAATACCTCACTGCAAGATCTTCTTGACTTGAGGGTTTGTGCTGAAAAGTCTGCCATGATTCTAATGCTTTCCCTGATAGGTGAGTTGTGTCTTTTCTCTGGTAGCTTTTAATATTCTGTTTTTATGCTGTATGTCTGAGATCTTAATTATTATGTGTCTGGGTGTGAATTTATGTTGATTGTGAATGTTTGGTGTTCTATATGCCTCACTTATCTACATATCAGATTCTTTCCCCATGTTTGGGAAATTTTCTGCTGTTATTTCTGTAAATACTTTATGTATGCCCTTTGCGTGGACTCCTGTATCTTCACTAATGCCTATTGTTGTTATATTGTTGCTCTTGGCATCATCATGAAGGTTCTGGATTGTCATTTCCTGTTGCTTTGTTAATTTTAAAAGTTCTATCTGTTCCTGATTACTAACTATGATCCTGTCCTCAAGGTCTGAAATCCTATCCTCAGCTTTCTTTAGGCTGTTTTGCACACTTTCAATAGCATTTTTTGTTTCTTGGATGTCTCTTTGAGTTTGTTTCATGAATTCTGCTTGTTTTCTATATTGTTCATTCAAAGTTTCAATCAGTTTCCCATGCTCATGTACTTTTTTCTCTTCTTTTCTCTTCTAGTTCTTCTTTAGCTGCATTCAGCAACTCCTTTACTAAAGTTGTTATTTTTATCTTTACATGGGAGACTACTTCTAATTTGATTTCCTCTATAGCCTGATGCAGTTGTTTTTTTATTTCTCTGGCTATCTTTTCAGAGATTCCCGGTGTGTTACTTTTGGGGTCCTCTATTTCAATGTCTGCTATCCTTGCTTCTGGTGAACTCTATGTTTGAGACTGCATTTTGCTTTTTTGTTTTGTCATTTTCACTCTGCCTGGTGTTTTATATGTGTATGAGGGGATCACACACACTTTTTAGACACACTAAAGTGTTACAGTTAGTTGGAGTGTGTTTTACTACTGGCCCTATTCATCCCATGTACAACTCTATTTTAGGGGTATACTCACCACATTGATACAGTCAATACAGTGTAGTCCAAAGTTCACCACCTGAGAGCAAAATTCCAAATTTATCACACTAACTGGATCCCACTGAGATCTTCTGATGTTCCAGGTGGGAGGATGGGCCCAGCTGAAGCAGTTCAGGGCAGTTTTCAGTCTTGCGCAGGCCTCATCAATATTCCCAGTGGCAGGTTGGGCCCTTGGTTAAGGTTCCAGGCAGCCTATGCCTGATGCAGGCTTCTGCTGTGTTTCCGGTGGCAGGGCGGACTCTGGATGAAGGTTTCAGGCAGCTTACCACTGATGCAGGCTTACCCCTGATGCATGCTTCAACTGAGTTCCCAGTGGCAGGGTGGGCCCTCGATGGAGGTTCCAGGCAGCACACCCTTGATGCAGGCTTCTGCTAAGTTCCCGGTGGCAGGGTGGGCCCATGGTGGTGGTTCCAGGCAGCTTACCACTGATGCAGGCTTCTGCTAAGTTCCCGCTGGCAGAGCTGGCCCTCGGTGGAGGTTCCGGGCAGCTTACCCCTGATGCAGGCTTCCACTAATTTCCCAGTGGCAGGGGGGGCCCTCGGTGGTGGGTCCGGGCAGCTTACCCCTCAACAAACTCATTAACTTTTTATAACAAAGAATAGTTTGCTGTGAGGTGTAATCTGGCTTAAAATTTTAAAATACATCCTTTTAACTTAAAATTTAAATCAAGAATGAAAATACAGTGAACTGTTGTCTTACAAATGTTCATGAAGGCTGCTTGTAACTCAAGTTGGTTGCAAATGAAAACTACTTTTTCCCATAAGTTATAATGGCAATACTCATAATGAATTGTGAGCCTTGCAAAGTACTCATTAACTAACCTTTTAATGATAAATGAGGTTTTATAATGTGCATAGTTTACCAAAAACACCAATAATTTTCCAGTTTAGTCACCAAGAAGTTATAAAATGTACCTACTTTACTAGAAACAAAAATTTCTTTTCATGCTCACCATTCAGGTTGACATCTTAGCTTGCTGGAAGGAAGGATGGAATGGATAGTGGCTGTTGTCTGGAGGGAGAGTCCCCTTCCATAAGAACCTCAGAAATTTGGCTCTCTGGTGTCATTTCTCTCCTTGGAAGAGGCTTAGGACCTGTTTCAGGCTCAAAATTAAAAACTTATCTAAGGTTGTCTATTTCTATATTTTCTTTAAAATTATTCTGGTCTTGGGATTTAGCTCAGTGGTTTAAAGTCTTGCCTGCTAAGTGCGAGCTTATGAGTTAGATCCCTGGTACCAAAAAATAAAAAAAAAAATAGTCTTTTCTATGATGTGATACTGCCATTAAGCAAGCCAATGTAACATTTGGCTTTTTCTTTGTGTTGGTGTGTCTTCTCTACAAATGTTTGTAGCTGTGTCTATTTTATCAGGATTTCCTTTATTTCCCAAGAACTTTGTTGTACTTATTGTTGATGCTTTCCCTACTCTTCAGAAAGAGTTAATACTTCCCCCACACTTCAGAAAGCTCCTCAGCTACCATTCTGTGTTTCTCAGCCAGAAGTTGCTGAATTTCTTGTACAGACAATTGCCCTAAGTGTTCCTCCATCAGTTCCTCAATCCTGCAAGTTTGTGGGCATTGCTGTCTGCCTGCAAGCCTATGGATTCTTTTATAATAACAATGTTATCAGCCACAGGGTGAATTGAAGACTCAGGATGTGCTTTACACAGCCTTCAATGTCTCTGTCCTGTGTAATTTCTTCCAGGTATCTATCAGTGTCCTTAGAGAGACACTGTCACATAATTTCTCAGTTAACTACACATAGGAAAGGATGCTGTAAGTTTCCCCTCAGAACTTATTAAGATTAAAATCTGCGTTCGTGGCCATCTAGAAGCACTTTAGGAACAATTCCTTGGTGTATAAATTCTTAAATGTAGCTACAATCTGTTCATCCATAGGCTGCAATACAGGAGATTTCTTAGGTAGGAGGAACTCAAAAAGAACCATGGAGATTATTCAGTCAATTCTTATTCCATATCTCATAGGTAAGTAGGAGCATTGTCCATGATGAGAAGAGCCTTGAGTGGCAAACATTTTTCCTCTCGAAATCTCTTTTTAAAAAATATGGAACACTTCATGAATTTGCATGCTTCCCTCTGCAGAGGCCATATTAATCTTCTCTGTGTTGTTCCAATTTTAGTATATGTGCTGCTGAAACAAGCACCTCTAGAAATTTCTTAATAGTAGAACAGAAATCCTCCCTCATCCACTCAAGAAAAGGTACTCTTGTTACCAGGCCTTGGCATTATGTCACCACATGACCTCTAGCCTATTCTTCATGAATTTTTATTTTGTGAGCACCTTAGAGGTCTCAGAGTGATGAACCAAGAGACATTGTATCTTGACGTCACCACTCACATTGATATATAGCAAAAATATTAGCCTATCTTTCATAGGCTTGTGGCCTGACATTTTCTTGTCTTCCTGGTAATGTATATTTTCCTGCACATTTTTTCCAGGAAAGGTTAGTTTTATCATAGTTGAAAACTTGATGCATGAAAAATCCATTTTTCTGTGTCATTATTTTGAAGTGATCCATGTAATCTTCAGCAGCCCTTTTATCGGCACTGGCTGCTTACTATTCCTAGTGATACTATGATCTCCAGTTGTCACTTTAAAATTATGAAACCAACTGTTACTGGCATGAGATATTTCACCATTTTCACTCATTGATAGATTTTCCTTTACAAGATCTGCATTTATTGTCCTAACTTTTTCACAAATTATAGATTTAGATAGGCTATAATCTTCCATTTACCTTTCATTTACACACACAATAAAAGGCTTTTTACCTCAATTAACACCGTTGATCATGACTTGCTAACTTGTGTAATGCCTTTAATAACCCTGACTTCCTTATGAAAATCTTTTTTCTGTAATATAATGGAGATGGTGGTTTTTAACGTGCTATACATATCTGTGAGATCTGTCATGGACATCACTCTTACATGTCTCTATGACTTTATACATTTTTTTTATTTAAAGAGAAAAAAACAGGAAAAAGTAGAAATATTACAGAATTTCATGAAAAGAAGATAAACAGTAAGAAATCACTAGTTGATACATTACATATTGTTCTTTTAGAACTAGTTATTCAAGTTACAGAATTAAAGCACACAAAGTGGACACTCAAGCAGTGAGAGTGCAAACAGATCTGTTCAACAATCCAACAATATAGTCATCAATCCCACACGTGTAAACATACATGCAGGTATATCATTTGTACTACTTCCTATTTCCCCTTTTTTTACAATAGCAATTATACATTTTAAAAATTTTATTTAAACAGAAAAAAGGTAGCAACAATACAGAATTCTAAAAGAAAGAAAGAAAAAGGAGAATGAGAAAAAGCTCCCCTAATAAATCAGTAATTTATAAATTACATACTGTCATCCTGGATGTAGTTGTTCAAGTTACAATGTTAAAGGGCACATCGTAAATATTCAAACAGTCAGAATACAAACAGTTTTGCTCAAAGATCCAACAATGGTTCAGCAACATGGTCATGTATTTTACACACTCAAACATACATGCAGTTATATCCCTTAGAGCACTTTCTTTTCCTCTCTTTTTTACAATAGCAATTAAACATTTTGGTTTTATTACTCTTGTAGTTCTTATTTACTTTTTACACTAGAGACACTAGAGACACAATATGATATTTATAAATATGATTCTTATTTATTCCACTAATGAGGATAGTCTCAAGTTGTCTCCATTTGCCTATGAAGGCCTCAAGATCACCCTTTTTATAGCTGAGTAATATTCCATCATATAAAAATGCCACATCTTTTTCATCCACTCTGCAGTTGATGGGCATCTTGGTTGTTTCCAGGATTTAGCTATCACAAGTTGTGCAGCTATGAACATGGGAGCGTATATATCACTGTGATATGAACTTTTCAGTTCTTTGGGGAAAATGCCCAGGATTGGAATAGCTGGATTGAATGGGGCTTCCAATCCTAGTCTTCTGAGAATTCTCCATATGGATTTCCATAATGGTTGCACCAGTCTACATTCCCAGCAAGAGTGGAGCAGTGTTCCTTTTTCGCTGCAGCCTCGCCAACATTTGTTGTCAGGTGATTTCAGATGGCAGGTATTCTTTCCGGAGAAAGGTGGAATCTCAATGCTCTTTTAATTTGCATTTCTCGAATGACCAGTGATGGTGAACATTTCTTCATGTATTTATTTTCCATTTGTATATCTTTCTCTGAGAACTGTGTGTTCATCTCAGATGCCATTTTTGGAGAGGGTCTTTGCATTTGGGGGGCTTGATGTTTTCAATTCTTTATATATTCTAGACACAAGTCCTTTGTCTGAGGGGTTTCTGGTTAAAATTCTTCCCCACTCTGTTGTTTTTCTTTTCACTCTGTTGGTGATTTCCTTTGAAGTGCAGAAACTTTTCAATAATGTGAGATCCCACTGGTTGATTCTTTGAAGTGTTTCCCGTGCAATTTGCGTTTGGTTCATGAATTCTCTGCCCACCCCTATGTCTCCAACACTTCTACCTACCTTGTCTTCCAGTAGATTTAGTGTTTCTGTTTTAATATTGAGGTCTTTGATCTATTTAGACTTTAGTTTTGTGCATGGTGATAGGCATGGATCTAGTTTCAGTCTTTGGTATGTAGAGAGCCAATTTTTCCAACACGATTTATTAAAGACACTATCCTCCTTCCAGTGAACATATTTAGCCCCTTTGTCAAATATCAGGTGAGTGAGTATCTTTGTAGTTGTGCTTGCATCTTCTAATCTGTTCCTTTGTTCCTCAGGTCTATTTCTTTACCAGTACCAAGCTGGTATTATCACTGTGGCTTTATAGTACTGTTTCAAATCAGGAATTGAGATGCCTTCTGCTTTGCTTTTGTTGCCTAGAATTGCCTATGCTATTCTAGGTTTCTTCTGTTTCCAAATAAATTTTAGGACTGTTTTCTTTAGATCTGTGAGGTATGTCAATGGTATTTTGATTGAGACTGTGTTAAATCTGTGTAACAGTTTTGGGAGTATAGGCATTTTCACAATGTTGGTTCTTCCTAACCAAGAGCAAGGAATGTCCTTCCATTTTCTAATACCTTCTTCAACCTCCTTTTTCAGCATAGTATAATTTTCAGCATATAGGTCTTTTACATTTTCAGTTAGGGTGATTCCTAAGTATTTCATTTTTTTACATGTTATTGTAAAGGTCGATGTTTCCATAATTTCTCTCTCAGTGAGATTTTGTTTGTGTACAGGAATGCTATTGATTTTTGAGCATTGACTTTGTATCCAGCTACACTGCTAAACTTGTTTATTACCTCTAGCAGTCTTTTAATGAGTCTTTTGGGTCTTCTCTATAGAGTATCATGGCATCTGCAAATAGTGATAATTTAACTTCTTCCTTTCCTATCTTTACTCCTTTTTTCTCTCTCTCTTGTCTGATTGCCCTGGCTAGTGTTTCTATAACTATATTGAAAAGGAGTGGTGATAGTGGAAATCCTTGTCTCGTTCCTGACTTTAAAGTGAAAGCTTTCAGTTTTTGTCCATTTCGTGTAATGTTGGCTGTTGGTTTGTCATAGATGGCCTTTATAAGGTGAAGGTAGATGCCGTATATTCTGAATTTCTGAAGGGTTTTTATCATGAATATGTGTTGGAATTTGTCAAAAGCTTTTTCTGCATATATTGAGATGACCATGTGGTTTTTGTTTTGGCTCTGTTGATGTGGTGTATTACATTTATTGATCTGTGTATGTTAAACCATCCCTGCATTCCTGGAATGAACCCCACTTGATCATGATGTATAATCTTCTTGATGATTTGCTGCATCCTATTTGCCAGTATTTTGTTGAGAATCTTTGAATCAATGTTCAGTATTGAGATTGGCCTATAGTTCTCTTTTTTAGTTGCATCTTTCTCTGGTTTTGTTATCAGAGTAATATTTGTCTCCAGGAATCATTTAGGGAGGATTGCTTTTTCTCAATTTCATTGAAGAGTTTAAGAAGCACTTGCATCAAATCTTCTCTAAATTTCTTGTAGAATTCAGCTGTCAATCCATCAGGACCTGGACTTTTCTTTGTTGGTAAGTTTTTAATTACATTTTCAATTTCAATAGCTGATATTGGGTTGTTCAAAATTGCTATGTCTTCTTGGTTGAGCTTTGGTAGTTCATATGTTTCTAGAAATCTGTCCATTTCCTCTGTGTTTTCCACTCTATGTGAGTAGAGATTTTCAAAGTAGGTATTCATGATCTTTTGAATTTCCATGGGATCTGTAATAATTTCTCTCTTTTCAGTTCTTATTGCATGAATTTGGGTTTTTTCTTTCTTTCTCTTGATAATGTTATCTAGGGGTTTGCCAATTTTGTTGATTCACTCAAAAAACCATCTTTTTGATGCATTAATTCTTTGTATCATCTTTTTTCATTTCAATTGCATTGATTTCTGCTCTAATCTTTAAAATTTCCTCTCTTCTATGAGCTTTGGGTTTAGCTTGATCTTCTTTTTCTAGTCACTTGAGATGGAGAATTAGGTTTTTTATTTGTACTCCTTCTGTTTTCTTGATGTGACAGTTTATTGCTATATATTTTCCTATTAAGATTGCTTTCATTGTATCCCACAGATTACAGTATATTGTTTCTATATTTTCATTGAACTGTGGATATTGTTTTATTTCTTGTTGAATTTCATCTGTAGCCCACTGGTTGTTCAAAAGTCTGTTATTTAATTTCCATGTATTTATGTAGGATTTACAATCTTTTGCCATTAATTTCCAATTTCAGTGCACTGTGGTCAGATATTATGCATGGTATGATTTCAATACCTTACCACTTACTTAAGAATGTTTTATGGGATAGTATATGGTCTATTTTGGAGAATGTTCATGTGCAGCTGAGAAGAATGTGTATACTGATGTGGTTGGGTGGAAAACTCTGTCAACATTTACTAAGTCCAATTGCTCACAAGTATGATTCAGTTGTGTTATTTCTATACTGACTTTTTGTCTAGTTGATCTATGTCTTTGTGGCAGTGGGCTGTTAAGATCTCCTGCTATAGTTGTGTTCTTGTGTGTTCGGTTTTTCACGTCCATTAGTATCTGCCTTATATAGTTCGGTACTCCTGCATTTGCCACATATGTATTTATAATTGTGAGTTCTTCCTCTTGAATTTTTCCACTAACAAGTATGTAGTGACCTTCTCCATCTCTTTTAATTATTTTAGGTTAGAAGTTCACATTGTGTGGAAATAGAATAGCTACTCCTGCTTTTTTCTGGGTTCCTGTTGCATGGAATACTGTTTTCCATCCTTTGTCTTTTAACCTATGAGTTTCCTTTTGGGTCAGATGTGATTCTTGTATACAACATATTGTGGAATCCTGTTTCTTGATCCATTCTGTCAATCTATTTCTCTTTATAGGTGAATTGAAGCCATTTACATTTATGGATATCAGTGATATGTACTGGCTCAACTTTCCCATGTTATGTTCCAGTTGTTTCTTTCTGCTTTTCCTCTTATTTAATTGCTTATCCAACCTGGTGGTTTCTTTCTGGTGTTGTTTTGAGGATTGTGGTCATTTTTATCTCTGTCTAGTATGTCTTTCAGTACTCTTTCTAGCGTTGGTTTGGTTGACATGAATTTCTTCAGTTGTTCTTTGTCATGGAAATATCTTGTTTCTCCATTAAATTTGAATGAAAGTTTTGCTGGGTACATCAGTCTGGATTGAAGATTGTTTTCTTTCAGGGCTTGAAATACCTCACTCCAAGCTCTTCCTGACTTGAGGGTTTGTGCTGAAAAGTCTGCCATGATTCTAATGGGCTCTCCTTGATAGGTGAGTTGTGTCTTTTCTCTGGTAGCTTTTAATATTCTGTTTTTATGCTGTATGTCTGAGATCTTAATTATTATGTGTCTGGGTGTGGATTTATGTTGGTTGTGATTGTTTGGTGTTCTATATGCCTCACTTTACTGCATATCAGATTCTTTCCCCATGTTTGGGAAATTTTCTGCTATTATTTCTGTAAATACTTTATGTATGTCCTTTTCCCAGACTCCTATATCTTCACTAATGGCCATTATTATTATATTGTTGCGCTTGGCATCATCATGAAGCTTCTGGATTGTCATTTCATGTTGCTTTGTTAACTTTAAAAGTTCTATCCTTTCCTGATTACTAACTGTGATCCCCTGTCCTCAAGGTCTGAAATCCTATCCTCAGCTTCCTTTAGGATGTTTTGCACACTTTCAATAGAATTTTTTGTTTCTTGGATGTCTCTTTGAGTTTGTTTCATGAATTCTGCTTGTTTTCTATATTGTTCATTCAAAGTTTCAATCAGTTTCCCATGCTCATGTCCTTTTTTCTCTAGGTCTTCTTTAGCTGCACTCAACACCTCCTTTATTCATGTTTTTGTTTCTATTTTTACATGGGAGACTACTTCTAATTTGGTTTCCTCTATAGCATGATGCAGTTGCTTTTTTATTTCACTGGCTATCTTTTCAGAGATTCCCAGTGTGTTACTTTTGGGGTCCTCTATTTCAATGTCTGCTATACTTGCTTCTGGTGAACTCTATGTTTGAGTCTGCATTTTGCTTTTTTGTTTTTGTCATTTTTACTCTGCCTGGTGTTTTCTATGTGTAGGAGGGGATCACACACACTCTTTTCAGACACACCAAAGTCTTTCAGGTAGTTGTAGGGGGTTTTATTACTGACCCTATTTATCCCCTGTACACCTCCATTTTAGGGGTATACTCACCACATTGAATCAGTCAGTCTGCTGTTGTATTAATTTCACCACCTGGGAGCAAAGTACCAAATTTTCTCACACTAACTGGATCCCACTGAGATCTTCTGTTGTTCCAGGTGGGAGGGTGGGCCCATCTGTAGCAGTCCAGGGCAGTTTTCAGTCTTGGGTAGGCCTCCTCAATATTCCTGGTGGCAGGGCGGGCCCTTGGTTGAGGTTCTGGGGAGCCTATGCCTGAGGAGGGCTTGCGCTGAGTTCCCTGAATTTATACTTTTATTTTTGATTGCTTTCATTATCTTCCCTTCTTTCCTTAATTTATTTTCTAGTCCATTTTGGGGCCATTTTGATAGCAGTAATTGTAATGAAGCACTGACAAAATTCATGTCTACAATCACATGCATCTGGGCTCATATTGATATTTAAGTTTTCTTACATACACTTTTCTGGCATGATAAGTCTTTGTATACCACCACACAAGTGGCTGGATTTTGAGTCTAACATAAGACTTTGGTCATAAGTTAAACCTAAAATTCTCATCATAAATCAATGTGCTTTGATGTGGTATCAACTGCAATGCAAATGTCCAGTGGTAAGAGAACAAGCCTAATATTTTATTTCAAGTCTAGTACAGAGTAATTGCTCAGTAAGTTTTGCTGAATGAATGATAGAATGAATTTTTTTATTATCTAATGTTGATTTATTTCAGAAATTAAATCCAAGGAATTCAAAATTCATATATTTGTACAACATTATTGTTTTGAATGTACTTTTTCTTCTTTGTTGGTTATTAGTTATCTGTCAATGTTATGGTTCACTTGTTGCTTTTCCCCATGAAATTAAGTACTCACGGTCTTCTTCAGCTGGAAATACCCATTATTCTCAAGAGATATGACCATTAGTGAAGCCTGATCTTCCCTCAGGAAATTTGTTATGTTCTTAAAGGAGTCTGTGTCCCAGAGCTCCTGAACTTTAATTTGCCTTTGAGTAAAATTTGGATGAAGAGAGACTTAGTCTACTAACCTTGGGAAACAATTACAGGTTTTATTATAATCATGAAGCTTACTCACTATACTGAGTATTACTTATGATGTAATGTAAAGGACATGAGTGAATCAGTGATAGACATGTAAAGATGTTATATCTCATTTCTCTAAAAATGTCCCCATTCACTCTGAAAAACTCTATCTGTGAGGCCTGGTTAAAGTAAATGTTTCTCAATAATTTCATGAATATGTTTTAATACAATGGGAATTATCCAGGAGACATAAATAGTCATATTTATATAAAATGATTTTTGTAATAGTCTACAGGAAGTTTTATGAGAATGTGATTAAGTAGATTTTTTTTCAAAAATATGTGATGTCAAAGAAAATTATACACCATAAATAAGTGGTGTTCATCCCAGGCATGCAGAGATGATTCAGCATATGTAATTCAATAAACATAATACACCATATCAACAGAGCCAAAGACAAAAATCACATGGTAGCCTCAGCAGATGCATAAAAAGCTTTTGATAAGTATCATTTATGATAAAAACAACTCTACAGAAAATAGGAATAGGTGGTCTTTATCTCAATCTGACAAAAGCCACCTATGTCAAACCAACTTTGAACATCACACTAAATGGACAAAACTGGAAAGCATTTACTTTAAAATCAGGAACAAGACAAGGCTGGCAAATATTATCACTCTTATTCAATATAATTCTGGGAGCATTAGCAAGAGCAATTAGACAAGAGAGAGAAATAAAAGGAATAAGGATAGGAAAAGAAGTTAAAATATTATTATTTGCAGATGCCATGATATTCTACATATATGACCTCCAAAACTCCATCAAGTCTCCTAGATTTAATAACCAAATTCTATAGGGTAGCTGGATACAAATCAATACTCAAAAATTAGTAGTCTTTCTGTCCATGAATTACAAATTCACTGAGAAAGAAATTATGGAAACAATACAATTTCCAAATAGCACAAAAAAATGAAATACCAAGAAAATCTAACACAGGAAGTGAAGTGATTTTACATTGAGGAGTACTGTATGCTGAAAAAGGAGATTGAAGAGAATATCAGAAAATGGAAAGATACACTTTTATCTTGAATACAAAGAACCAAGATAATGCAAATGTCCAAAATTGTTACACAGATTTAATGAAACATGAATCAAATTGCAAAATATACTCACGGAATTAGAAAAAATAATCCTAAAATTCATTGGGAATACCAGAAGAGAGCTACAATAGCAAAGGCAATCCCGAGCAACAAAGATCATGCAAGAGGATTCACAATCCTTGAGTTGAAATTATACTGAAAAGCTACTGTGACAAAATCAACATGGTAAGGGGAAAAACAGACCTGAGGATCAATGGAACAGGTTAGAAGATGTAGGCACAACTAAAAACACACTCAATCGTCTTATATTTGACAAAGCAGCCAAACATGTTCACTGAAAGAAAGATAGCCTATGTAAAAATGGTGCCAGGAAAACTAGCTTTCCACATGCTGAAGACTAGGAGCAGATCTATATTCTATCACCATGCACTAAGCTAAATTCAAAGTGGATCAAAGATCTAAATGTTAAAACAGAAACACTAAATCTACTGGAAGAGAAAGTAGGTAGAAATTTTGAAATTCATAGGAGTTGGCAGAGAGGTCATGAACAAAACCCAAACAGCCTCTGTAGCACATCAAAGAATAAGCAAGTGAAATCTCATCTTATCAAAATGTTTTTGCACAGTAAAAGAAATCACCAATAGAATGAAAATTTACAGAGTACAAAAAGTTTTAGCTATTTACTCAAACAAAAAGCTTCTGTTTAGAACATATATAAAGAACTGAAAAAAAAAATCATACCCCCTCAAATTGAAAGACCTAATCCAAAAATGGAGATCTCAGGTGAATACACACTTCTCGGGTGATGAAAAATAATTGGCAAATAAATATATGAAAAACTGTTTAGCATCATTCATCATTTAAGAAATGGAAATTAAAATAACACTGAGATTTCATCTCACCCCAGAAAGAATGGCTATCATGAAGAAATCAACCAATTACAAATGCTGTCAAGGATGTGTGAAAAGAAAGACTTTTCCACTTTTGTTAGGAGTGTAGAATGGTACAACCACTGTAGAAATCAGTGTGGACATTCCTCAGAAAACTAGGACTACAGGTCTCATTCGAACTAGCTATTCCTCTTCTGGGTACTTTCCCAGAAAAAATGAGAACATCGAGCCACAATGATATATGTGCACCCATGTGCATAGCAGCATATTTTTTTATATAAAGAGAAAAAAACAGAAAAAGGGTAGAAATATTACAGAATTATTAAAAAGGATAAACAGTAAGAAATCACTAGTTGATAAATTACATATTGACCTTTTAGAAATAGTTGTTCAAGTGACAAAATTAAACCATACAAGTGGACATTCAAATAATGAGACTGTAAACAGATCTGTCCAACAATTCAACAAGAACTTAGAAGTAAGGTTATCAATTCTACACACTTAAATATACATGAGGTTATAACTTTTATAGTACTTACTATTTCTTCTCTTTTTTAGAATAGCAATTACACATTCTTAAAATTTTATTTAAAGAGAGAAAAAAAAGCAAAACAGAAAAAAGAGTAACAACATTGCAGAATTCTGAAAGAAAAAAAGAGAAAAAGCCACTAAGAAATCACTATTTGATAAATTACATGCTGTCATCTTGGATATAGCTGTTCAAGTTACAAAATTAAAGGACACATAGTAGACATTCAAACAGTGAGACTGCAAACAGTTCTGCTCAAAGATCCAACAAAGATTCAGCAATATGGTCATCTATTTTACACACTCAAACATACATGCAGTTTTATCCCATAGAGCACTTTCTTTCCTCTCTTTTTTACATAGCAATTACACATTTTGTGTTTTAGTACTCTTGTAGTTCTTATTATATTTTGCACTAGAGACACAATGTGATATTTATAAATGTGATTCTTGTTTATTTCACTAATGAGGATAGTCTCAAGTTGTCTCCATTTACCTATGAAGTCCTCAAGATCATCCTTTTTATAACTGAGTAATATTCCATTGTATAAAAATGCCACATCTTTTTCATCCACTCTGCAGTTGATGGGCTTCTTGGGTGTTTCCAAGATGTAGCTATAACAAGTTGTGCTGCTATGAACATGGGTGCACATATGTCACTGTGATATAAGTTCTTCTGGGAAAATACCCAGGAGGGAAGAGCTGGATTGAATGGAGCTTCCAATCCTAGTCTTCTGAGAATTCTCCTTATGGATTTACATAGGGATTGCACCAGTCTACATTCCCACCAAAAGTGGAGCAGTGTTCTTTTTTCCCCATAGTCTCATCAACACTTGTTATCAGTTGATTTCTTGATGGCAGCTATTCTTTCTGGATTAAGGTGAAATTTCAATGTTGTTTTAATTTGCATTTCTCGAATGACCAGTGATGGGGAACATTTCCTCATGTATTTATTTGCCATTTGTATATCTTCCTCTGAGAACTGTGTGTTCATCTCAGATGCCCATTTATGGAGAGGGTCTTTGAATTTGGAGGGCTTGATGTTTTTCAATTCTTTATAGATTCTGGATATAAGTCCTTTGCATGAGGGACTGCTGGCTGAAATTGTTTCCCACTCTGTGGGTTTTCTTTTGACTCTGTTGGTGATTTCTTTTGAAGTGCAGAAACTATTCAATAATATGAGATCCCAGTTGTTGATTCTTTGAAGTGTTTCCCATGCAGTTTGAGTTTTATTCATGAATTCTCTGCCTAACCTTATGTCTTGAAGACTTTGATCTACCTTGTCTTCCAGTAGATTTACTGCTTCTGTTTTAATATTTAGGTCTTTAATACATTTAGACTTTAGTTGTGTGCATGGTAACAGGCATGGATCCAGTTTCAGTCTTCAGCAAGTGGAGAGCCAATTTTTCCAACACCATTTATTAAAGAGACTATCCTTCCAGTGGACATATTTAGCCCCTTTGCCAAATATCAGGTGGATGAATGTCCTTGTAGTTGTGCTTGCATCTTCTAATCTGTTCCATTGATCCTCAGGTCTATTTCTTTGCCAGAACCATGCTGATTTTATCACTGTGGCTTTATAATATAGTTTCAAGTCAGGAATTGAGATTGCTCGTGCCTTGCATTTGTTGGCCAGAATTGCCTTTGCTATTCTTGGTTTCTTCTGTTGCCAAATGAGTTTTAGGTGTGTTTTCTGTAGATCTGTGAGGTATGTCAATGGTATTTTGATTGGGATTGCATTAAGTCTGTATAGCAGTTTTTGGAGTATGGCCATTTTTACATTGTTGGTTCTTCGTAACCAAGAGCAAGGAATATCCTCCCATTTTCCAGTATCCTCTTCAATGTCCTTTTTTAGAGTAGTATAATTTTCATCATATATGTCTTTTACAGATTTAATTAAGTTGATTCCTAAGTATTTCATTTTTTAGATGTTATTGTAAAGGGTGATGTTTCCATAATATTTCTCTCAGTGACTTTTTTTTTTGTGTACAGGAATGCTATTGATTTTTTAAAAAAAATTTTATTTAAACAGATAAAACAGAAAAAGGAGAGAAATATTACAGAATTTCAAAAAACACATAAACAGTAAGATATCACTAGTTGATAAATTACATATTGCTCTTTAAGAAATAGTTGTTCCAGTTACAAAATTAAAGCACACAAAATAGACACTCAAGCAGTGGCACGTCAAACAGATCTGTTCAACAATGAAACAAGAACTAAGAAATATAGGTAACAATCCTGCATACATAAATATACATGAGGTTATATCTTTTCTAGCACTTCCTATTTTCTCTTTTTTACAATATGCTATTGATTTTTGAGCTTTGACTTTGTATCCAGCTACACTGCTAAACTTGTTTATTACCTCTAGCAGTCTTTTAATGGAGTCTTTTGGGTCTTCTCTATAGAGCATCATGTCATCTGCAAATAGTGATAATTTAAATTCTTCCTTTCCTATCTTTACTGCTTTTTTTTCTCTCTCTTGTCTGATTGCCCTGGCTAGTGTTTCTATAACTATATTGAAAAGGAGTGGTGATAGTGGAAATCCTTGTCTCGTTCCTGACTTTAAAGTGAAAGCTTTCAGTTTTTGTCCATTTCGTGTAATGTTGGCTGTTGGTTTGTCATAGATGGCCTTTATAAGGTGGAGGTAGATGCCATATATTCTGCGTTTCTGAAGGATTTTTATCATGAACATGTGTTGGAATTTGTCAAAAGCTTTTTCTGCATGTATTGAGATGACCATGTGGTTTTTGTTTTTGGCTCTGTTGATGTGGTGTATTACATTTATTGGTCTGTGTATGTTAAACCATCCCTGCATTCCTGGAATGAACCCCACTTAGTCATGATGTATAATCTTCTTGATGATTTGCTGCATTCTATTTGCCAGTATTTTGTTGAGAATCTTTGCATCAATGTTCAGTATTGAGATTGCCCTCTTGTTCTCTATTTTGGTTGCATCTTTCTCTGGTTTTGTTATCAGAGTAATGCTTGCCTCCAGGAATGATTTAGGGAGGATTGTTTTGTTCTCAATTTCATAGACTGGTTTAGAGCATTGGCATCAAATCTTCTTTAAATTTCTTGTAGATTTCAGCTGTGAATCCACCTGGACAAGGGCTTTTCTTTGTTGGTAAGTTTTTAATTGCATTTTCAATTTCAATAGCTGATACTGGGCTGTTCAAAATTGCTATGTCTTCTTGGTTGAGCTTTGGTAGTTCATATATTTCTAGAATTCTGTCCATTTCCTCTGTGTTTTCCACTCTATGTGAGTAAGATTTTCAAAGTAGGTATTCATGATCTTTGGAATTTGCATGGGACCTATAGTAATTTCTCCCTTTTCAGTTCTTATTGCATGAATTAAATTTTTTCTTTCTTTTTTTTGATAAGGTTAGCTAGGGGTTTGTCAATTTTGTTGATTCTCTCAAAAAACCAGTTTTTTGATTCATTAATTCTTTATATCATTTTTTAAAGTTCATTTCAATTGATTTCTGCTCAAATCTTTACAATTTCCTCTCTTCTATGAGTTTTGCATTTAGCTTGCTCTTCTGTATCTAGAAGCTTGAGAGGGAGCATTAAAGTATTTATTTTTGCTTATTCTCTTTCCTTGATATGACAATTTATTGCTATATATTTCCCTCTTAAGGCAAGTTTCATTACATCCCACAGATTACAGTATGTTGTTTCTGTATATTCATTGATTTGCAAGTATTGGTTTATTTGTTCTTTAATTTTGTCTGTAGCACCCTGGTGGTTCAAAAGGTTGTTATTTAACTTCCATGTATTCATGCAGGTTATGCAATCTCTTTGTCATTAATTTCCAATTTCAGTGTGCTATTTCAGATATTATGCATGGTATGATTTCAATACATTTGCATTACTTAAGAATGTATTATGGGATAATATATGGTCTATTTTGGAGAATGTCCCATGTGCCTTCAATGCAATTAGTAATAGCTCCATCTTGGAAACAACCCAAATGTCCATCAGTGAAAGAATTGGTGAAAAACATGCTACTTTTATGTAACAGAGCACCAATCAGCTATAAAGAATGATAAATTTGATACTTTTATATTTAAGTGGATGTATTTAAGACCAGACTCCCAAGTGAAATAAATGAAACATACATGTGTAAACATCCTATTTTCTCCCTAGTGTAAGAAACTGAAAAAGTAAATAAGATCCAAATTGTATAGTAGATATTGTGAAAAGGAAATAAACTTCAAAAGGAAGAAATACTTTAATGTGTGAAAGGTGAAAAGTAGGAAATGAAAGAACAAATAGAAAATACAAACACAAACACACACACACAGAAACACAGACACACTGTGTATCTAAGATCTTTATACTACTGCATTTTTTTCTTCTTGTTTTCTTTTAAAGAGAAAAATAATAAAAAATTCAAGAAGGAAACAAAGAATGCAACAACACTAAAACCAAAGTGACAGCAGCAAAAACAACAACAAACTAATAGCAATGTAGGATTTCAAACCAAGATGATAGGAGTTTAACAGTGTTTGTTATGTTGCATATTGTCCTCTTCAAACTAGTTGCTCAGATTATCAGATCCAGGCATACAAAATCGATCAAACAATACAATGTCCCCTAGAGCAGTTTCTTTCCCTTATGCCATATCTATTGTATCTTTGGATCATATCTACTCTTTCAGTTTCTTACACTAGCAAGATAATATGGTGTTTAACTATTGGTTGTTAAGGAGGGTGTTATTTAATTTCCAAGTGTTTCTGGATTTTTTGTGGCTTGCATTGTCATTAGTTTCCAATTTGATTGCACTATGGTCAGATAATATGCATGCTATAATTCCAACTGCTTTTTATTTACTTAAGCATGTTCTATGGGCTAGTATATGGGGTATTTTAGAGAACAACCCTTGTGTAGCTCACAAGAATGTGTCTTCTGATGTTGGGTGGAACACTGTATACATCTACTAAGTCCATTTGTTTACAGGTTTGATTCAGTTCTGTTATTGCTGTGCTGATTTTTTCTTTTGTTGACCTATTTGTGACAATGGGGTATTAAAGTTCACCATTATAACTGTGTCATTGCTTACATGGTTTGTCATGTCTAATCATATTTGCTTTATATAGTTGTGTGTCCTTTTATTTGGTGCATACTGTCTTTATGATTGTTTTATTTTCCTCTTGAATTTTTCCCCTAACAAGTGTGTAATGTCCTTCTTTATCTCTTTTGTTTATCCTTGGTTTGAGTTTCACATTTCCTGCAAACAGGGTAGCTAGCCAGCATTGCCTTTCTCTGTGTTCCTGTTGCATGGAATATGTTTTTTCATGCTTTGACTTTTAGTCTATGACATTCTTTGTGTTAAATGTATTTCTTCTATATGGCATATTGTTGGATGTTGTTTCTTGATATATTCTGCCAGTCTGTTTATTTTTCTTGGCAAATTGAGACAATTCACATTGATAGTAATAACAGATGTATACTGGCTGATCTTTGTCGTGTTATTTTCCTGCTCATGGTTCCCTGCTTTTGCCTTATTTAATTGCTTGCCCTGCTTCTTGGTTTGTTTCTGTTGTGGTTCTGGGACCTGTGGTCACTTTTGTCTCTTTCTGAAGTATCTTTCATGACCCTTTGTAGAGTTGGTTTTGTAGTCATGAATTTCTTCAGTTGTCCTCTGTCATGGAATTATCTTATTTCTCCACTGATTTTGAAATTAGTTTTGCTAAGTACATCAGTCTTGTTTGGAAGCTGTTCTTTCAGGACTTGAAATATTTCACTTGAGCTCTTCTTGCCTTGGGAGTGTGTGTTGAGAAGTCCGCCATGATTCTGATGGGTTTCTTTTATACATGATATAGTTATTTTCTCTGACTCCTTTTAATATTCTGTTCTTGCATTGAAATTTAGGGATCTTGATTATTATATATCTGGGTATAGATTTATTTTCGTTATGGCTATTTAGGTTTTGATATGCATCACTTATCTGTATGTCAGGTTCTTTTACCATCTTTGGAAACTTTCTGTGATTACCTCTTCAAATAATTATTTTTTATTTCACTTTTGTTGAACCTGTCTTTTCATTGATATCCATTATTTTATATGATTTTTTGTATCATCTTGTAGCTTCGAATTATTGTTTGCTGATAGCTTGTTATTTTCAAGAGATTTTTCCTTTCATGATCACCAGCTGTCTTCAAGGTCTGGAAGTCTATCTTCAGTTTCATTCAAGTTTTTGCCAGTATTCAATGGAAGATTTGATTGACTAGGTTTCTACTTGAATTTGTTTCATGCAATCTGTTTGTTTCCTGTAGCAATCATTCACAGTTTACATCTTTTTCCATCATCATTTATTTTCTTTTCTGTCTGTGCTCTAGATGTGCTGTGCATTTCTTCATAAAGACTGACATTTCTTTTTTAACCCAAGGTATCCGTTCTGATCTGATTTCCTATGTGCCCTCATGGATTTGTTTATTTGCTATCATTTCATAAATTTCAGGTGTGTTTCTCCTATTCTCTTTTATGTTGGTGACTCCTGGACTTGTCCTGGATTGACTGGAGGTCTGAAATTGCATTGTACTTCTCCAATTTGTCACTTACTTTATTTACATGCTAGTGGAGAGGCAGTGGGAGTGGCTACTGCCTCAGATACCCCAGACATGGGATCCTGTGATGGCACAGAGGCCCTGATTTCTTTTAGTGTATTCAAACAAATGATTTTGCTTATATCGGTCATTCAATTTTGCACACCTATATCTTGTACCTACTTTGAAGATAACAATACACAGTACATAAACCATTGTTAATTTTCCATTGTTTTGAAATTCTGTATTTTTACTTTTATTTTCTTTGAGACAAAAACTGTGACCTCTTTATACATATGAGTGTGAAAGCTAAAGAAATGGATCAATGAAAAGCAGAGAAAATTTCTGGTCACCATAATCATGGGTTATACAGAACTTTTTTTTTTATACCAGGGATCAAACTCATAACCTCACACTTGGCAGGAAGGCACTTAGGCCACTGAGCTAAATCTGAAACCACTTGTAGAACTCTTTTAGTCATACAATTTTATTATGATAGATGAGGTAATGCACTTTTACTTTGCCTATTGCTTGGAATATATACATAGATTAATTCTAACTTGTTTATTAGTATATGTTTATAGTGCAGAGTGATCATATTTATCATGCAGAATTTTTACATGTGCAAATGTACAATGTGTTTTCAAAAAGATAACACATCTTAATTATTTCTTTGTCCCCTTCCCCTTCTTTTCCTCCAAACCTTCTTTCCCTCTCCATTTCTAAAAGCTCTATTTCCATTTTCCCCTTCAATTCTTTGTTTCTTTATCTTTGCACCCCCAATTGGGCCCTTTTAGAAACTTTAAAATATTTTTTATTTTAAAGAGAATGAAACCAAATAAAGAAAACCAATATAAGTCACAACAAAGTAGAGCAGAGTAAAACAATGCAAGTAACACAGGCTTTCAGATAAAGACAGCAGAAAGTCAACCATGGCTACCATAATGCCTTGTTTTCTTCAAAATAGTTGCCCATACCTTCACACAAAATAAGTTAATACACATCAAAATAGTATAAATGCAATCAAAACACAGGAATGAGAGAGTTAAGGGCTTTCAAGATCAGACACTAGGAAATCAATAATGGCTACTGTAGTTTCTCTTGTTTTCTTCAAAATAGCTGTCTATATCTTCATACATATTGGAGTCAAATAATTGAAGACAGACTAAAACCAATCAAAACAAAAAATGAAGGCACTATTGGCTTTCGAAGCAAAATGATAGGAAGTCACCAGGGGCTTCCATGGTGTCATGTTTTCTTCATTATAGTTGTTGATACTATCACACTTACTAAAATCAATGCTTGTAAACCCTTTAGGTGATGCCCAAGGTATATATAAGCCTATACTTGTACACCTATCCTTTCTGTACTAGAGGGGAAAACAAAACAACAAATAAATAGCTATAAGAGCCCAAAATAATAACAATGTAGGCTTTGTAAACAAGGTTGTAGGAACACAACAATTTTGTTACTTTGCATGGTTATCTTCATAAGCCTTATATAGATTACCAGATGTAGACATGAAAAATTGAACTAATCCTATGAATGTTATCTCTTTTGTTCCAAGAACTAATAGAATTAGTAGTACAATCATCTTAATAATCTTAAGAGTGTATCTACAAATTTATACCTTATTGTGTTTCACGTCCTACTTTTCTCCTCCCCTTTGTTTTTTCTTTTTGAACAGTTTTTATCCTTGCACAATATTTATTGAAGATTTTAAATCTTTTTTCTCTTTTAGTTTCTTACAGTAAGGAGACAAAATGGTATTTCTACAGGTGAGTTTAATTTATTTCACTTATAAGTATGATCTCAAGTCACATCCATCTATTTATAAAAGCCTCATTGTGGTCTTTCTTGATAGGTAAGTAGTATTCCATTGTATAAAAATATCACATCTTTTTTATCCATTCTTCAGTGGATGGGCATTTGGGTTGTTTACATGATTTAGCTATTACAAATTGTGCTGCTATAAACATGGGTGCACATATATCACTATGGTGTGAGGTTTTCTCCTTCTTTGTCATAGACAATGTGGCTGAGTGTGTTTTTAGTTGTGGTCATATCTTCTAATCTATTACCTTGATCTTCAGGACTGTTTTTATTCCAATACAATGCTGATTTTAATCACAGTAACTTTGTGGTATAACTTCAAGTCCTGGATTGTGATGTCTCCTGTCATGTCTTTGTTGCCTAGAATTTCCCCTGTTATTCTAGTTCTCTTCTGGTTCCAGATGAATTTTAGGAATGATTTCTCTAGATATGACAGGTATGCTAATGGTTCTTTGATTGGATTTGCATTAAATCTATATAATTGTTTTGGAAGAATGGCCATTTCCACAATGTATGTTCTTCCTATTCATGAACATGGAATACCTTCTCATTTTCTGAGATCCCCTTTGATTTCTTTTTTCAGAATACTGTATTTTTCTCTTTTTGTTACATATTTTTATTTAAAGAGAAAAAAACAGAAAAAAGATAGAAATGCTACAGAATTTCAAAAAAGATAAACAGTAATAAAACACTAGTTGATAAATTACTTATTGTTCTTTTAGAAATTGTTGTTCAAGATATAAAATTAAAGCACACAAGTGGACACTCAAGCAGTGAGACTGCAAACAGATCTGTTCAAAAATCCAACAAGAACCTAGAAATATGGTTAGCAATCCTACACACTTAAATACACATGCAGTTATGTCTTTTATAGCACTTCCTATTTCCTCTTTTTTGCAATAGCAATTATACATTTTTTAAATTTTATTTAAAGAGA
>PVLA01015941.1:0-22890 GCA_004027455.1 Hydrochoerus hydrochaeris
AATTCTTTTGCATTTACTTAAATATGTTCTGAGGGTTAGTATATGGTCTATTTTAGAGGATGTCCCATGTACTGCTGAGAAGAATGTATATTCTGATGTTGTTGGATGGAACACTCTGTATAAGTCTATCAAATCCATTTGTTCACAGGTGTGATTCAGTTCTGTTATTTCTTTGCTGATTTTCTGTCTAGTTGATCTATCCCTTTGTGTCAATGGTGTGTTAAGGTCTCCTATTATAATTGTGTTATTGCCTATTTGATTTTTCATTTCTGTTAATACTTGCTTTGTGTAGTTGGGTGCTCTGGAATTTGGTGCATATATTTAAGATTGTTATCTCGTCCTCTTGCAGTTTTCCCCTAACTACTATGTAGTGACCTTCTTTATCTCTTCGGACCATGCTTGGTTTGAAGTTCACATGGTCTGCAAACAGAATAACTACCCCCACTTTTTTTTGAGTTCGTGGAGCATGGAATATTATTTTCCATCCTTTGACTTTCAGTCTGTGAGTTTCCTTCTGGGTTAAATGGGTTTCTTGTAGACAGCATATGGTTGGACATTGTTTCTTGATCCATTCTGTCAGTCTGTTTCTTTTAATTGGTGAATTGAGGCTATTTACATCAATCGTTATAACTGTCATATATTGGTTTATTGTTGACATGTTATCTTTCTGATGTTGTATCTTAGCTTTCCATTCTGCTTAATTGTCTGTCTTGCTTAGTGGTTTTTTCCTATGTGTATCTAGAATGTCTTTTAGTATTCTTTGTGGGGTTGATTTGGTGATGAAGAAGTTCTTCAGCTGTTCTTTGTCATGGAAGTATCTTATTTCTCCATCCATTTTGAAGGACAGTTTTGAAGGGTATATCAGTCTGGGTTGGAAGTAATGTTCTTTAAGGATCTGAAAAACTTCACTCCATGCTCTTTTTGACTTCATTGTTTGTGTTTTGAAGTCTGCCATGATTCTGATAGGTTTTCCTTTATAGGTGATCTGTCTTTTCTCTCTAACAGCTTTTAATATTCTGTTCTTATGTTGGATTTCTGGGATGGTGATTATTATATGTCTGGGTGTACTTTTGTTTTGGTTATGGCTATTTGGAGTTCTATATGCTTCACTAATCTGTATGTTAGTTTCCATACTCATGTTTGGGAAGTTTTCAGCTATTACTTCTGTAAATAGCCTCTTGATATCATTTGTGTTTGTGTTGTCCCCGTCTTTTTGATTTATCCCTATTAAACTTATGCTGTTTTTCTTTGCATCATTTTGCAGCTGTTGAATTGTTATTTCCTGATTCTTTGTTATTTTTGGAAGATCTTTTCTTTCCTGTTCACTAGCTGCAATCTTATCTTCGAGGTCTGGGATTCTATCTTCACTTTCGTTGAGGTGGTTTTTGCAACTTTCAATAGAATTTTTGATTTCCTGTATATCTCTTTGAATCTACTTCATGTATTCTGTTTGTTTCTTAAACTGTTCATTCAGGGATTCTATCATTTTGCTTTGTTCCTCTACTTTTTTAGCTATGTCTTTGTTGGATGCATTCAGTATTTCTTTCACTACTTTTATCATTTCTTCTTTTACCTGAGAGATTATTTCTGGTTTGAGTTCCCTCATAGCTTCCCGTACTTGCTTCTTTATTTCAGTTGATATCATTTTAGGCATTTCATGTGTATGTGTAGTATTTTCTTCTATGTACATGGCTCCTAGGCTTTCTTGGGATGAACTGGAGGTTTGATATTGCATTTTTGTCTTTCGTTTTGTCATTTTCCTGTATTTCTGTGTTTCTAGCAATGTTCCAAAGCTTTCCATGGATGTGCTGGAAATCACCTCCTGCACCTTCCACTACTGGGACTCATGTATTGAGTGGCTTTGGCTCCCCTCTCGTGGTGGGCCTTGTTCCCCTGGTTGAAAGAAGGTCACTGGCCGTGGTCTACTCAAACCTGGGGAACCTCTGGGGTGTAGTCCAGTGTCCTTGGGGACTGGGCGGGCACCCAGCTGCTGGGATTGATGGTCTGAAACTTTACAGGGCCTGTAGTGGTGAGCTGTAACTCACCTCATGGCAGCACCACAGGCCTGGCTCCCCTTTCAGTGGGCCTGGCTCTCCTGGTTGAATGAATGTCGCTGGGTGCTTGATACTCAAGCCAGAGGAAACTTTGGAGCCTAGTCCAGTGTCCTAAGGGTGGCTGGGCAGGCACCCAGCTGCTGGGATAGATGGTCCCAAACTTTTCCTGGGCCTGCCCTGGTGAGCTGCAACTCACCTCATGGTGGCACGGGCCTGGCTCTACAATACCCTTTGGATCTTATTTACTCTTCCAGTTTTTTATATTAAGGAGACAACAAGATGTTTATATAGGTGAGCCTGATTTATTTCCTTTTGGAGTATGCTCGAGTCTGCCTATAACTTTTCAAAAGTAGCATCTTATTGAGATGTAATCTTAATCCTTAGTGCATGGCATTTTTGAGGAGGACTTCTGTCTAACTGCTCTATTGAGAAATAATTGACATGCAACAAACTCCACATATTTAAGTGTAAAGTGCAACAGATTTTAAAATACATTTACACCATGAAATCATTACTGTGTCATATGATGAGTATATCCCTGGCCTTCAAAGACTTCCCTGTGCTCCAAATCATCTCTCCTTGATCAATACCAGTTTCTCCTGGCAATGATTAATCTGTTGCCTGTCACTGTAGTTTAATTATTATTTTTTTTCATTTTTTAAAAGAAATTTTATTTAAAGAGAAAAAAAGCAAAAGAAAAAAGAGTAGCAACAATACAGATTCTAAAAGAAAAAAGAAAAAAAAACACTAAGAAATCACTAGTTGATAAATTACATATTGTCATCTTGGATGTAGTTGTTCAAGTTACAAAATTAAAGGATACTTAGCAGGCATTCAAACAGTGAGACTGCAAACAGTTCTGCTTAAAGATCCAACAAAGATTCAGCATTATGGTCATCTATTTTACACACTCAAACATATATGCAGTTATATCACTTAGAGCCCTTTCTTTTCCTTGCTTTTTTACAAAAGCAATTACACATTTTGGGTTTTATTATTCTTATAGTTCTTATCACTATTTACACTAGAGACACAATGTGATATTTATAAATATGATTATTTATTTCAGTAATTAGGATAGCCTCAAGTTGTCTCCATTTACCTATGAAGGCCTCAAAATTATCCTTTTTATAGTTGACTAATATTCCATTGTGTAAAAATACCACATCTTTTTCATCCACTCTGCAGTTGATGGGCATCTTGGTTGTTTCCAAGATTTAGCTACTACAAATTGTGCTGCTATGAACATGGGTGCACATATATCACTGTGATATGAACTTTTCAGTTCTTCTGGGAAAATACCCAGGAGGGGAATAGCTGGATTGAACGGAACTTCCAGTCCTAGTCATCTGAGAATTCTCCATATGGATATCCATTGTGGTTGCACCAGTCTACATTCCCAACAGTGAAGCAGTGTTCCTTTTTCCCCGCAGCCTTGCCAACATTTGTTATCAGTTGATTTCTTGATGGCAGCTATTCTTTACAGAGTGAGGTGAAATATCAATGTTGTTTTAATTTGCATTTCTTGAATGACCAGTGATGGTGAACATTTATTCATGTATTTATTTGCCATTTGTATATCTTTCTCTGAGAACTGTGTGTTCATCTCAGATGCCCATTTTTGGAGAGGGTCTTTGAATTTGGGGGGCTTGATGTTTTCCAATTTCTTTATATGTTCTGGACACAAGTCCTTTGTCTGAGGGGTTGCTGGCTAAAATTCTTTCCCACTCTGTGGGTTTTCTTTTCACTCTGTTGGTGATTTCCTTTGAAGTGCAGAAACTTTTCAATAATATGAGATCCCATTTGTTGATTCTTTGAAGTGTTTCCTGTGCAGTTTGTGTTTTGTTCATAAATTCTCTGCCTATCTCTATGTCTCCAAGACTTCTACCTACCTTGTCTTCAAATAGATTTAGTGTTTCTGTTTTAATATTTAGGTCTTTGATCCATTTAGGCTTTAGTTTTGTGCATGGTGATATGCATGGATCTAGTTTCAGCCTTTGACATGTGGAGAGCCAATTTTTCCAACACCATTTATTAAAGAGGCCATCCCCTTCCAGTGGACATATTTAGCCCCTTTGTCAAATATCAGGTGGCTGAGTGTCTTTGTAGTTGTGTTTGCATCTTCTAATCTGTTCCATTGATCCTCAGGTCTATTTCTTTGCCAGTACCATGCTGATTTTATCACTGTGCCTTTGTAATATAGATTAAAGTCAGGAATTGAAATGCCTCCTGCCTTGCCTTTGTTGCCCAGAATTTCCTTTGCTATTCTAGGTTTCTTCTGTTTCCAAATGAATTTCAGGCGTGTTTTCTCTAGATCTGTGAGGAATGTCAATGGTATTTTGATTGGAATTGCGTTAAATCTGTATAACAGTTTTGGGAGTATGGCCATTTTCACAATGTTGGTTCTTCCTAGCCAAAAACAAGGAATATCTTTCTATTTTCTAATATCCTCTTCAATCTCCTTTTTCAGTGTAGTATAATTTTCAGCATATAGGTCTTTTACATTTTTATTTAGGTTGATTTCTAAGTATTTCATTTTTTTAGATGTTATTGTGAAGGCAGATATTTCCATAATTTATCTCTCATTGAGTTTTTTGTTTGTGTACAGGAATGCTATTGATTTTTGAGCATTGACTTTGTATCCAGCTACATTGCTGAACTTGTTTATTACCTCTAGCAGTCTTTTAAAGGAGTCTTTTGGGTCTTCTATATAGAGTATCATGTCATCTGCAAATAATGACAATTTAACTTCTTCCTTTCCTATCTTTATTCCTTTTATTTTTCTCTCTTGTCTGATTGCCCTGGTTAGTGTTTCCAGAACTATATTGAAAAGGAGTGGTGATAGTGGTCATCCTTGTCTTGTTCCTGACTTTAAAGTGAAAGCTTTCAGTTTTTGTTCATTTGGTATAATGTTGGCTGTTGGTTTGTCATAGATGGCCTTTATAAGGTTGAGGTAGATACCATGTATTCCAAGTTTCTGAAGAGTTTTTATCATGAACATGTGTTGGACTTTGTCAAAAACCTTTTCTGCATCTATTGAGATGACCATGTGGTTTTTGTTTTTGGCTCTGTTGATGTGGTGTATTACATTTATTGATTTGCTTATGTTAAACCATCCCTGCATTCCTAGAAGGAACCCCACTTGGTCATGATGTATAATCTTCTTGATGATTTGCTACATTCTATTTTATTGAGAATCTTTGCATCAATGTTCATTAGTGAGATTGACCTATAGTTCTCCTTTTTGGTTGGATCTTTCTCTGGTTTTGGATCAGAGTAATACTTGCCTCCAGGAATGATTTAGGGAGGATTGCTTTCTTCTCAATTTCATTGAAGAGTTTAAGGAGTGTTGGCATCAAATCTTCTCTAAATTTCTTGTAGAATTCAGCTGTGAATCCATC
Source organism: Hydrochoerus hydrochaeris (assembly GCA_004027455.1). Classification (NCBI taxonomy): domain Eukaryota; kingdom Metazoa; phylum Chordata; class Mammalia; order Rodentia; family Hydrochaeridae; genus Hydrochoerus; species Hydrochoerus hydrochaeris. Next base: position 5,456 of record PVLA01015941.1, read on the forward strand.
ACAACCTGGGCTTTTCTTTGTTGGTAAGTTTTTGATTGTATTTTCGATTTCAATAGCTGATATTGGGTTGTTCAAAATTGCTATATCTTCTTGGTTGAAATCTGTCCATTTCCTCTGTGTTTTCCACTCTATGTGAGGAGAGATTTTCAAAGTAGGTATTCATGATCTTTTGAATTTCCATGGGATCTGTAGTAATGTCCCACTTTTCAGTTCTTATTGCATGAATTTGGGTTTTTTCTTTCTTTCTCTTGATAAGGTTAGCTAGGGGTTTGTCAATTTTGTTTATTCTCTCAAAAAACCTGCTTTTTGATTTACTGATTCTTTGTATTGTTTTTTAGTTTCAATTGCATTGATTTCTGCTCTAATCTTTACAATTTCCTCTCTTCTATAAGCTTTGGGTTTAGCTTGCTCTTCTTTTTCTTGAAGCTTGAGTTGGAGCATTAGGTTGTTTATTTGTGCTCATTCAGTTTTCTTGATATGACAATTTATTGCTATATATTTCCCTCTTAAGACTGCTTTCATTGCATCTCATGGATTACAGTATGTTGTTTCTGTGTTTTCTTTGAATTATAGGTATTTCTTTATTTCTTCTCTAATTTCATCTGTAGCCCACTGGTTGCTCAAAAGATTGTATTTAATTTCCATATATTTATGCAGGTTTTGCAATTTCTTTTGTCATTGATTTCCAACTTCAGTGCGCTATGGTCAGTTATTATGCATGGGATGATTTCAATACCTTTGCATTTACTTAAGAATGTTTTATGGGCTAATATATGGTTTATTTTGGAGAATGTCCCATGCACTGCTGAGAAGAATGTGTATTCTGATGTGGTTGGGTGGAACACTCTGTAAACATTTACTAAGTCCAATTGTTCACAGGCATGATTCAGTTCTGTTATTTCTTTGCTGACTTTTTGTCTAGTTGATCTATCTCTTTGTGACAATGGGCTGTTAAGATTCCCCTGTTATAATTGTGTTCTTGTGTATTTGGTTTTTCATGTCCATTAGTATCTGTCTTATATAGTTGGGTGCTCCTGTATTTGGGGAATATATATTTATAATTGTTCATTCTTCCTTTTGAATTTTTCCACTAATGAGTATGTAGTGACCTTCTTTATCTCTTTTAATCATTTTAGGTTTGAAGTTCATGTTGTACGCAATTAGAGTAGTTACCCTTGCTTTTTTCTGGGTTCCTGTTTCATGGAATACTGTTTTCCATCCTTTGACTTTTAATCTGTGAGTTTCCTTTGGGTCAGATGTGTTTCTTGTATACAGAATATGTGGGATCATGTTTTTTGATCTGTCAGTCTATTTCTTTTTATAGATGAATTGAGGCCATTTATATTTATGGATATCACTGATATGTACTGGCTTGACTTTGCCATGTTATGTTCCAGTTGTTTGCTTTTTGCTTTTCCCCTTATTTAATTGTTTATCCTACCTGGTGGTTTCCTTGTGTTGTTGTTTTGGGGATTGTGGTCATTTTTATCTCTGTGTAGTATGACTTTCAGTACTTTTTCTAGGGTTGGTTTGATGGACATGAATTTCTTCAGTTGTTCTTTGTCATGGAAGTATCTTGTTTCTCCATTAAATTTGAATGAAAGTTTTGCTGGGTACATTGGTCTGGGTTGAAATTTGTTTTCTTTCAGGGCTTGAAATACCTCACTCCAAGCTCTTCTTGACTTGAAGGTTTGTGCTGAAGAGTCTGCCGTGATTCTAATGGGCTTTCCTTGGTAGGTGAGTTGTGTCTTTTCTCTAACAGCTTTTAGTATATTCTGTTTTTATGCTGCATGTCTGAGATCTTAATTATTATGTGTCTGGGTGTAGATTTATGTTGATTGTGACTGTTTGGTGTTCTATATGCCTCACTTATCTGCATATCAGATTCTTTCCCCATGTTTGGGAAATTTTCTTCTATTACTTCTGTGAATATTTTGGCTATGTCATTTGCATTGAATCCCGCCTCTTCACTGATGCCTATTAAACTTATATTTTTTTCTCTTGGCATCATCTTGAAGCTGTTGGATTGTCATTTCATGCTGCTTTGTTATTTTTAAAAGTTCTATCCTTTCAGAACCACTAATTGTGATCCTGTCCTCAAGGTCCGAAATCCTATCCTCAGCTTTATTTAAGTGGTTTTGCAAACTTTGAATAGAATTTTTTGTTTCTTGGATGTCTCTTTGAGTTTGTTTCATGAATTCTGCATGTTTTCTATATTGTTCATTCAAGGTTTCAATCAGTTTCTCATGCTGCTGTACTTTTGATATCTTCTTTAGCTGCACTCAACAACTCCTTTACTAAGGTTGTTATTTCTGTCTTTACGTGGGAGAGTACTTCTAATTTGATTTCCTCTATAGCCTCATGGAGTTGTTTTTTTATTTCTCTTGCTATCTTTTCAGAGATTCCCAGTCTGCTACTTTTTGAGTCCTCTGTTTCAATATCTCCTACACTTGCTTCTGGTGGACTAGATGTTTGAGACTGCATTTTGCTTTTTCACTTTGCCATTTTCACTCTGCCTGATGTTTTCTATGTGTAGGAGGGGGTCACTCACACTCTTCTCAGACTCACCAAGGTCTTTTCTACTGGCCCTATTTACCCATTTTACACTTGTATTTTAGGAGCATACTCACCACACTGGCACAGTTAGTCCACTGTAGTCCAAGGTTTGCCACCTGGGAGCTAAGTTCCAAGTTTTTCTGTGTGCTGGGATTCCACCAGAGCTTGGGGTCAGGGCCTGAGGCTGGAATCTGGGTCCCACTGCCTGCTTGGCAATCACTGGGCATGGCCCAGTTGGGCTCTCCTCCCTGTGTGGGGCCTGGGGTGATCTTGGATGCAATGTATGGTCTTACCACCTGGGAGCAGGCTCAAAGTCTCTTTCTGTGTGCTGGGATTCCGCCAGAGTGCATGCTTAGGGCCAAAGCTGGAATCTGGGTCAATCATTATTTTCTAGAGTTTCATATGAATGGAATCATAAGGTAAGTACTCTGTTTTGTCTGTTTCACTTGGCATAATTATGTTGAGATTCACCCACATAGCAGTGTGTATTAGTAGTTGCTTTGTTTTCATTGCTGAGTAGCATCCCACTGTATGGGTATATCACTCTTTGTTTATCAATTTATCTGCCAATGGACATTTAAGCAGATTATAGTTTTTGGCTATTACAGATAAAATTTTAATTAACATTTGTGTGTAAATCTTTTTGTGGGCACACAATTTGACCTCTTTGGGGTAAATTCTTAGAAGTGGAATGGCTGAATCATAGGTGCACATCTGATTTTTAAAGAATTGGCTGCTTTTTCAAGTTGTAACATTATCAACTTCTACCATCCATATAGGAAGACTTTATTATTATTATTATTATTAGTATTAGTATTACTATTTGGTTTTCTGAGGCAAGCTGGCTTCAAGCTTGCCATGTAACTCAAACTGGCCTCCAACGTGCATTCCTTCCTGTGGCTTTGTAGTTGCTGACATTACAGGAGTGCAACACTACATCTGTTTGGGTTCTAGTTTCCCTATATTCATTCCAATACTTGGTATAGCCAAGCTTGTAAACTTTAGCTATTCTAATAGAAAAGTAGTGATATTACATTCTTGCAAGTTGTATTTCCCTAAGAATTAATGATATTGAGCATCATTTCATGTGTTTATGTATATCTGTGATTTTTAAAAATTGAAATGTCCAGTCAAGTATTTTGCTGATTTTAAAAAGTTTTTTTTTCTTAGTTTGGAATTTTGAGGGCCATTGTACAACCTGGACACAAATAATTGATTAGAAATATGTGTTGCATCATTTTCTCCCAGTCTATAGTTTTTATTTACATTTTTGTAAGCAGTATATTTGAAGAGGAAACATGTTAGAATTTGACAAAGTACAATTAATTACCCCCCTGCCCCTTGCCCCTGATCTTGTTATTGGTATCATATTTAAGAAATTTTTGCCTATGGCAAGGTTGCAAAGATTTCGTTCCATTTTCTTACAGAAATTTTACAGTTTAAGACTTTACAGTGAGATCTGTGATCCATGTTAAATTGATTTTTATATATGGTGTAAGGTATGGATCAAAATTCACTTTTTATATATTTTTTATAAATGTCAATTAAGATGGTTGACAGCATTGTTGAAGCCTTCTATATGTTTGTTTTTTTCTAGCTATTTGTTAATGTTAGTTATTGAAAGAATCTCTGAGTTTTGCTTCATTCATTTTAAAGCAAAAATAAAGGTCTGTTTTAGGGGTTGACACTTTAGTATTTTTTTGTCCTCTTGATGAAGTGATCCTTTCATCTTTTTTGAGACAAGCCTGTTTATCTTTGGTAACGTGCCTTGTTTTGTCATCCATACTATATGATAATAATTGTCACTATAGTTCTTTTTATTTGCCAATTTGCATAATATGTCTTTTTCGAACTTTTAAACTTTTATACTTAAAATTTATCTCTTATAGGCGGGGTATACTTTGGTGTGCCAAACATTGTGAATTTTAGCTTGTTGGGTGCTGGATATGCCTGGCTGTGTGTGATCTGTAGCTACTTTTCCTCTAACCTTTACAGATGTCTCTTTTCCTGTTCTTGGGTAGTTTCTTCACAATAGTGTTCAATATTTTGCAGAATACTTGAGGGCTATCCTTTCTACCTGAATATGTAGTAGCTTTCAAGGACTTTTCTCTTTATCATTGGTTGTCAACCAGATGACCACAATGTACCTTGATGTAATGTTAATCACACATCTCTTATTTTGGGTTTGCTGAACTTCCATTATGTGTGAATGCATATTTCCTATAGATTTTGAAAAATTTAGATTCTATTTTTTCCAGGTTTTTTTGGTGCCATTTTCTTATCCTTGTGCTCTGAGATTCCAGTTAAAATATATTAGATCATTTGATATTATTTCACAGTTCACTAACGTTCTATCAAAAATTCATTTTCTCTTTTCTGTTCAGTTTGAACAATTTCTATTGATCTGCCTTTACTAATTCTTTCCTTAACTGTTGTGCTCATTCAATTAATTTTCAATTTGAGACATTATGCTTTTCATTTATAAAATTTCCATCTGATTATTTTTTAGAGTTTACATTACTTTGCTGAATTTTCTCCATATTTTCAACCAGAGTGTTAATATTTTCCTCCAAATTCTTTCATATACTCTATTATAGTTATTTCAACATCTTTGTACTGTAATCACCTGTCACCTCTTGGTCTGTATCTTGTCACCTTCTCTGTATTCTTCTAATGTTTTCCTTTTTAAAACTTATCTTCCTGTTTTTCTTTCTGTATGCCAGAGTTTTGATATAAGAACTGGAGATTTATGCTGGGGGCCGTTTACTCCAGAAATGGCTCAGAGTTCACTCTCTTGGGCAGTCAGTATAAGGGCTCAGCCTTTCAGTGTGATTGGAAGTTGGGTGGTAGGGGCTAGCTTATTATTTTAGTTGGCTGTGGTTTGCATACGACTTCATATCTTCAAGGTGGGAACAGGTGTCTCTGTCCAGCAGATCTTTGTGTCTTGAAAACTGTGAGGTCTCCTTCTGGAACCCATTTGGATCGGGTGCCATGGTGGGAGGATTGTCATAATGCAGGACTGCAACTTCTGGTTCCAACAGATCCCATTTTGTGCTTGTCCCCATAGTGATTTGGCATTTTTCTTTGTTCCATCAGCTTTCTTTACATTCTGGCTTCATTTTCAGTCATATTGTTGTGTTATTTTTATTTTCCTAAAGCAGTGTTTATCACAGTAGTATTTATCTCTTCACTTTTTCCTGCATTCTTCTTGGTTCTTTTCCCCCCTCTTTTGCTGCTACATAAACTTTTCTTTTGTCTTTAATTCTTTTGGTTTTTGTTGTAAGATCTCTCTGTCTCACTGTCTCTCTGTCTCTCTGTCTCTCTCTCTCTCTCATACTGGAAATTGAACTCAGGACCTTGTGCTTGCCAGGCATGTGCTATGCCACTGAGCTATACCCATAGCCCCAAGCCTTCTTAAATTTGACATTTCTTTGTGGTTATAGAGAATTCATATTTTGTTTCCTTGGTCAATTTTTCTCCCAATCGATATAAAAAAAAAACAATTACCATGTTCTACTGCTCTGTTTTTTTCAGAGAATAAGCCTTAACTTCTTTATTTTTCTTAGTAGCTGCAGATATTTGAATCTATGTAGTTTCTTATGAAAGAACTGTATTAGTCTTCACCTTTAGTTCGTTTTGTTTTAAATGCTCTCAGTAGTATGCCCTACTTTATTTTGCTGTTATTTTTACTTTGTGGACACATTCTGTATCGTACCTTGTACTTATAGTCACGGCAAAGCTGTTCCATTCTCAGCCTCTGTGTGGGTTACCTGGCAATGTCCAGCACTCATGCTCCATCTGACTCACCTCTAGCCCCATGATTTCTCTGGCTAGGTCATGGTGAACTGGAGTGGCATATTAGTTAGAAAGTTGCCTTCAGCTTCACCTTTCTTCTGACTGTCATGATGGGTCCAACTGGGTTACATAAGGCCTCTCCAGTGGCCTGTCTGTACCCCCAAATTTTGTTCCGATTAGAGGCTATTTATTTATTTTTGGATAAGCCTTTCATATCTGTGACATTTATTTTCAAGGAAATTGGTTTCTTGCTTGATGTCTGAGGAGGAATTTGTGGAGATTTTGCCTCACCAAAAATAATGATAATGATGACAATAGCAGCTCCTTACTGCCAGGTGCTTTGCCTACATTATCTCTAATCCTCCCAGCAGTCCTGCATGGTAAATATTATCTCTATTTCACAGATACATTTTATTTATGCCCACCATGTTCCAGGACAGTTTATAGAAGGCTTTATAAAGATTCAGAAAATATAGCATTGTAGCAAAAGGTAAAAGTAGAGAAAATATTCTTTTAAAAAGCAGTGCAAAAGCAGAGTCTCAGAAGGCTGAGGAACCTTGTCCTCACCAAGGTGCTAAGTAGCAGAACTGTGACTTGAACCTGGGTCTTCTGTGACCTTTGTACTAAGAGACAGACAGGCTAAGAGGTCAGACAAGATGGGTAAATGTTGGAGGTCAAATCTTCTGAGGACAGACAGTCTGAAGCTACGCTTTGCACTGTGAATGCTAGGCTGGGTCCCAGTGTCACTCCAGCAGTGCTGACCACAGTTGGGTTCAGGAGGCTGTGATGATACCAGGCTGGAACCCAGGACACCAAAGTGCTGTTCCCAGCACCCTGACTCACCAGAAGTTTGGAGGTCCTTTTTGGTGCTTATTGAGCACCTACAGTTGTGGGGGGATCCAGATGTGAACAAGCTAGGCTCCATCTCTGCCTGCAAGTAACTCATTGTCTAAAGGGTAAGGGAAATATTAGAGCATAAAGTATACACTGAGTGGGCAAATTAAAAGTGCTCTGTGGGAAAATTATTAGATTCATGAAGGAAAGTACCACAGGACTAATTTGGGATGGGAAGGGAGGTCAGAGAAAGGCACACTGCAAAAACAACTGACATTGGAGGTTTGCTAGCTGACAGCCACTGCTTTTGATTTTCTACCACTGCCTTCTTTGACAACAGAACCCTGATTCTTTTGGGAAATCTCATTCTGTGTGAACTGAAATGTCGTCTATCCCTTCATCTCAAATGTGAGTATGTGACCAAGACTTGGTCAATCATGACTCCCTCATCTTCTGAACACAGAGGTGGTTCAGGATAGGCACACGCATGGCCAGAGAGAAGCCAGGATCTAGCCTGAGATCCTCCTACAGAGCTATCTGGAAGGACGCCGTCTTTCCAATGTGTCTAGCTGTCATTGTATGCATCTATGGCTGACATCCATCCTAGACTCATGAGGAGAGAGACTGAACACTGGTGGCATAATTACCAGCCTGGCCTAAAGGTTGACCTTTTAGTTATGTGAAGAGTAGAGTTTAGCCATGTAGACACTGGGAGGAAAAGTGTTGTAGACAGAGGGAACAGGATGTGTGAGGGGCTGATGCCAGAGAAAGCTGAGTATCATTGTGTTGAAAGAGGCCAGCAGAGCCAGAGTGAATGGATATGGTAGACAATCACAGGGTTTGTGCACTGTACAACGGTGCCACAATGAGGGATAGGAGAGCTGGTGAATTTCCTGAGTTGACTAACAGTCTCTATAACCTTATTTGGAAAGAGTCTTTGCTGATGTAATTAGTTAAGACAAAGTCATAGCTAGACACTAAGTTCAATGCCTAGTGTCATTCAAGGAGAGCAGGGACACAGTGAGGTCATAAAACAACAGTTAGGGGCTGGATTGAAGTAGCTGTGATCTAAGAAGCACCCAAGGGTTTCAGAAGTCCAGAAGAGTCAAGAGTCAGCAGGGACACTTTGCCAATACCTTCGTTGGGTACTGCTGGTTTCTGGAACTGTCAGTCAAGATCTGTTGTTTTAGGGCTACCTGGTTTACGGCACTTTGTCACAGCAGCCTCAGAAAATGCAAATGGTGGTAAGGGTATATGTGTAAATGGTCCAACTTCAGTGTCGCTTGGTGGGACACTCTGAGACATGCTCTTCATAGTCACTTGATGGTTTCCCACAGGACTGAACTCCATCTGCCTAGGGCTCCCCTTTTTTCCCCTGCACTCTGCCACTACCTTCCTTCACTTTGTGGAATCACCTTCCAAGTCTGTGTCCAGATTTTTACCTCAGGGTCTGCTGTAGGGGAATCCAAACTAAGCCAGGTGCCATTCCAGATGCACTGGGCTGGTAGAGAGGGCATAAGGTGAAGCTGTGGGTTTGGCAGGGAACCACATTATGAAGGACTTTGAGAAAGATTAATGAGTTTGGATTTAATACTCAGTGTCATGGGAAACCACAGGGAGAATTTAAGCATGGTGTGATGTCTGAGATGCATTTTTCAGGGATCCCAGTGGCAGCTGTTTAGAAAATGGCTTGTAGGGCAGCAAAACAGTTGCAGGGAGACCAATTGAAGTGGCCCTTTTTATAATTCATGATCTGGGCCAAAGGCTCCACTGGGGACAGAGAAAGATGCGCAGTAGGCAAGGCTAGATGCAATTTTGTCCCCATGAATCTTGGGGACTTCTTGTTCTGCTGTAGGCTCTCTTAGTTAACACTCAATTGCCGAGTAATTCTCATTACCTCTCCTCACTGACAGACAATGAGCAGCTGTCAAGCTTGTCTTACAAAACGAGACAATTTCCCCCCCATTATCAGAGCTCAGGCTCAGAGACAGCAGAGGAGCAGAAGCGGAGGTAATCATTCCAGCAGTGTCTCTGCAGCCCTGTTTTCAAGTAAGTGATTTCCCTGCTGTCTGTTGCAACAGGTAGAGGAGGGACTAGGAGAGAGGCAGAGGCGACAGACCTTTCTAATCTGCCTCCTGTTGTGGCTCCAGGTCCCCTTTCAGAAAGAAACCTACCTCCAACACCTTGGAATTGCTGTTACGTGCACCTCAGGTTTGGAAGGGTCTATGGGGTCCTTTGACAAGCTTGTGAGTTAATCACAATCAGACAGGGAATACCTGATCTAAAGTTTAACTGTTGGAAAGTGAATGAAAGATTATCTAGCTGTAGACAGAATACTAAGCTTGTAGAAGATGTTCAGTAAATCTATTCGTCTCTCCTCTGCCTTCTTCTCTTATTTCTTGCTTCCATTTTCGCCTCCTCCAAATTTTGTTTTGATGCTGGAATCATCCACACAATGCACCTAATTACTGTTGCCCAGCACCAGTTTGGACAGTGCCAGGGATGGGGAAGTCACCCTTTCTCTTCCCATTTTGGTCCTGCTCTGGCAATGAGAAAATTAAGTTTGTAAATACTGACATGAGCTTTACCTCTGTGATCTAAGAGATCAGAGAATGTTCAGATCTCTGACAATCTTTTTTTAAAGCTAAAAGAACAAAAAGTGTTCCTCAATCTTTCTGTCTGCTCACCTGCCCCAAATTCTAATCGTTATTGCCTCTTTTGAAATGGGTGTCTTGTCTCCGAGCATGTGATCCCACCAGTAGGAACTAGGCTTAAAATACTATCTCTTTTCTCCTGAGCAGTGTGCCTTTATTGATGATGCAAGCAAAGACAAAATAATCATATATATATATATATATATATATATATATAATTTTTTTTTAGTGGCAGTCACTTTATATTGCCAGCTCATGTGTAACTTAGCATTGATTAAAACCCACAAATCATGGGCTGAAAAGTAAATACTGTCAGAAGCCAGACAGGTAGGGAAGCGAGTGGTGTTCTGGATGAGGGGGTTGCTACACGAAAAGTTTACACTCTTTTTTTTTCTAGTGGGCAGCAGCTCTTAGTTCCTGAAAATTGTTGTTATATAAGGTATAGTCTCAGTGTTAAACATTGCAAGTTTTCACATAAAATTCCAGACTTACAACTTCATAAAAACAAACAAACAATGATCTAGGAATCTTACGTGCATATTCCAGCATGGCTGGGGCCAAGTTATGGCTGTTGAGACCTGTGAGCCAAGAGGGCTCTGAACTACTTTTCATGTGACAATGATGATCTCATCTGCGAGCCAGTGGGTGGAGCAGACAGTCCCCAAGAGAGGCTGGTGCAGGGAGGCTCAGACATTCTGTTCCCTAATGCAATTTATGTAAGTTATAACGGGGGAGAAATTTGGTCTGGAATGCTCTGGAGTCTTAGCATCTTGCACTTATGCACTTTATAATGGGAGATTTTCCGAGCTTATTACTTTGTAGAAATAACTACATTCCAGTTGAGAATAGGAGAGACATGAGATAAGCAAACCTATTAAATTCATGCTCCTGGCTTAGGAAGTGGGAAGGGCTGAGAAAGACCATAAATCAGGGAAGGGAAAGAAGAGGAGAGAAGAGGATAGGGGAGCAATATTTTGATAGAGAAGTTGGGGAAGTTGATTTTGGTAACAGGCCTGATTGAAGGGCACAGATAAATCCTGAAGGAATTGGGGAAAATATTTAGGCAGGAAATACAAAGGCACTGAGGTCAGATGCTCTTGTGAGGGCCCTGCAGCAGAGCCCTGTAAAGTAGGGCTGTGTTGGGATGTGAAGTAGGAGGAGAGGGCGGGGCTACGGTAGGTAGAGTCCAATGGGGCACGGTGAAGAGTTTCAATTTCAAGTGTGATGGGAAACCCTTTCTGGGTTTGAGCAGCAGGAGAATATGATCTGATACTCCATCTTCTCTGAGGTAGAACCACATGTAAAAGGGAAAGATGGGTGAGGACTTGTGGCATGTCCAGGTGAGACTGATAGACACTGGAAGCAGGTATAGTTGGATTCTGGATGTTGGCTTGTTGATGTGTTGGATCTGGGGTATAAGAAAGAGAGAAGATAAAAGATGCCTTGAGGCTTGTGGCCCCTAATGATGAGGGTGGGGGATAAAAGTTGAGAAACCCAATGGGAAAAGCAAATTGTGGAGCTGTTGCAGGAGGGGTTGAAAAATTGAAAGAAATGAATATATCATGGGACGTCATCATTGGCAGCTGAGCATAATGGGGATAAAAGGTGGCTCAGATACATTCCTGATTGTGCCAATTTCCTGTTGTTGCTGCAACAAGTTACCACAAATTTAATGGCTTAAAACCCCGTGAATTTGTCCTGAAGGCCAGAAGCCTTTCCTTGTCAAGGAGTTGGCAAGACAGGGTTGCTTCCTCCCAGAGCTCTAGTGAAGACCCACATCTTGGACTTTCCTGGCCGTTAGAGTTGTCTGCCTCCTTGTCTCTCCTCCATCTCCAGTGCTGGCCAGGGTGGATAGGACCCTTCTCCCTTTGTCTCTGACCTTCCTGCCTCCTTCTCTCCCTCCATTCTAAGGACCACGACTGTGCTGAGCCCGCCCAATATCCAGGATCACGTCCTTACCCCAGAAGACTTACCTTCATCACCCCTGCAAAGCTCCTTTTCTCTGTAGGACAACATAGTTACAGGCTCTAGAGAGTAGGAAGCTGATGTCTTTAGGGATCGTTATTCCACCAGCATTCAGGTAAATCTCCTTTTGAATGTGTTCCTAGGATGAGGCAGGAATGCAGGGGGTCTTCTATTTTACCTCTAAACAGGTTAGGGAGAATAATTTCAGCAGCGGGTACCTGTGAGCCCACCATAGCAAAAATTGGTTTACTACATAATACTGTCTTGAGAAACAATGAAAGGGATATTATTGAAAGGCACTTTTTGGCCAATGTGCATCTTTTCAGATTTTAAGCCTTTCATTCATTGCCTTGTAAATTCACCTATCAATTGAATTGAGCTCTGTCCTGGAGAAGGCTAGACATTTCTTTCACAGTTTATAAAGTCTCAACCTTAGTCCTCTTTGTTCATTTATATCAGCTGCTGGGATTCCAAAAGCATTGTACTCACTCATGACTTCTCACTTAAAAGCCTTTCTTCAAAGAAGATAATGTAGTTCTGCCAAACCGTTATATTTGACTTCTTAGCTGCATGACCTCAGCAACACGGGGATCATGTCTAAGTCTCTGTTTCATCAGTGAAGTACCATCATTGTGGTGTGTAGGGTATGGGGAAGGGAGGCTGATTTTATAATGGGTATGAGCTCTCATTCTGGAGCAAAGTCAGCTGCACCAAATCTACATGACACCAGTTGCCACCAGCACTTATTATCCAACAGGTGTTTACCCAGCTTCGCCTATGTGCCAGGCTCTGGGGAAGGTGTTAGAGAACCAGTGAGTGAGGTGATAAAATGCCTGCCATTGGGGCTTCCATTGTATTGGTGTGTGTGCCTGTAGCTCATGATGAAATGAATATGCAGGCTATGTAGTGTGCAAATTGAGGAAAATAAAGCAAAGGAGAAGGTGACACGATGTCAGGCTAGCACCACAACTTCTCTGAGCCTCAGTTTCCTTTTCTTCCTGTTTTTAAATTTTGAGACAGAGTCTCTCTCAGTCACTAAATTGTCCAGATTGGGTTTGAATTTATGACCTGCCTGTCTTAGCCTACCAGAGTGCTGGGCTTACAGGTGTGTGCTACTTTGGGCTTTTTTTTTTTAAAGTTACATTGATAGATGTTTCTTCTTGCCATTCATGTAAAAATAGAGTAAGATGGTGCTGTGGGCTGAATTACATCCTCCTTAAATGTGTATGCTGAACTTTTGACTCCCCAGTACTTGTGCACATGATCTTCTTGGGAGATGGTCTTTACAGAGGGAGCTGTGAGGCTGTACTGTAATCCAACATGACAATGTCCTTTTAATAGCAGGGAATCTGGATACACATTTATGTACAAAGGGAGATGATGTGAAGGGACTCAGGGAGAAGATGGCATCCACCCACCAATCAAGGAGAGAGATCTTCCAAAGATCCTGCCTCACAGTCCTCAGGAGGAACCAATGCTGTGGGCACCTTGATCTTGGACTTGAATTTCCAGTTTGGGGAGAGACAGACAATACACAGCTGCTGATTGCTCAGGGTGTGGTGCTTTGTTATGCAGCCTCAGCAAACCAGCATGGAAAGGCTGTGAAACATGTCCACCCTGAGAGTGGCACTCAGGAAGCACTATCCCAGCCTGATGGAGCTTGATTGCAACAGAGGTAAATGACTGCCTGGCCTACAGATTTCCCTTGTTCCACAGTGCTTGCCCTCTTCGCTACAGCAGGCCTGTTGTAAAGGTCCCTTCCCCACTTGCTGCTGGCTTTCTTCAGGTTGCTGCTCCAAGCAAGAAGCCTTCCCCCGGTGAGTGGGTCTGACCTGATGAAGTCATCACGTCTCAGGGCGGAGCAGAACTTCCCACTGACAGCTCCAGGGGAAGATGAGCATCACATCACTGCCTGACACTTCTCCATCATGGATTTTCTTCAAGGTCACCGTGCCAGACAGCTTCTTTCTGAGTGGCTCTGTATAGGATGTCTTCTGTGACTGTAGGTGACAAGTAGCCACCCATGTGGGCAGCTGGGCTGCACTATGCTAGCTGTTACAAGGAAAGAGAGGGTTGGAATTCCTTCTGCCTGAATAACAGACTTCTCTGCAGTGCTGCATGGCAGACTAGTTAGATGCATGGGAACTCACAGCCTGACAGCCTTGCATCCATGTCTCGCTTTCTGCAGGTCACCTTATATCAGTGTCCTTTCTGGTTACTTATTGGGTCAAATGGATGCTAACTTTGCTCCAGAAGCTGATAATGACTGTTAGTATGCAACAAAAAGTTTCTTCTTGCTTGTCCAAGATAGCTCAACCATTGCATTGAGCACTTACCATGTGCCAGACATATAAAGACATTTGTTGGTCCATGAATAATTTTTGAGTCTTTATGGCAGTGATTAGGATGAACAAGAGTATAGAGACACCTATTAAATGTGGCTTGATTACTAGCAAATATTTCTTACTTAAGAGGAATTCAAGAAGAGCGGGACCCAGGGTTGCTTTTACAGTGTCTGGGTTTTTGTTCAACTTCAGTCAGATTTTCTTTAGTTCTCTCTCATGGAGTCAAGATGGCTGCTGCTGCACCATTATCATATCCCTCATGTCCATGTCCAAAGCAGAGATGCATGGAGAATGACTATAGACTGTCACTGACTTCTGGAGCATTTACCACAGTGCCAGTCATTATTGGAGGTGTTGATGTATTGCCTTTCCTGATCTCGAGCAACACGCTGTGGAGAAGTTTCACTTTAGAGATGTTAAGTGATTTGTCCAAGGCCACGAGATAGTACGTGGTGCAATGGGAACTTAAATTTAGGTCCACTTGACTCCACAACTTTGAGTGTTTCTCAGTCTGAGCACTATTGACACTTTAAAACAGGTAATTCTTTGTTGCATGAGGTTGTCCTCTGCACTGTAGGACATTTAGCAGCACCTATGGCATTTATCCACTACATATCCTCAGCACCCTCTCAGTGCTTCGAGACATTTCCAGATGTTCTCATGCTGCCCAGATCACCTGTAATTAAGAGCCATTGCCCCCACAGGAAGCTCTTTCTGACTGTCAACATTCAATATAAAACTGTGTGAGTCCCGAGCCTTTAGCACAGTGATGACTACATTCCGTGCTCTAGTACAGAGTTCTCACAATGCATCCTCTAATTTGGAAGGCCTGGCATCTGTGGAGGGGGGAGGGTAGAAGATGAATGGGCCACAAAGTGTTCTGGGTATTGATAAATAAACAAATTATTGCTACTACATCACAGTGACACTGCAAAGTGGTGTTTTATAGGTGGATTCTTTCCACTTTAACACTCACATCAATTTCACAATGCAGGCTCTGTCCCTTTGATCTTCAGATGTGGAAAGTTGAGAGCCATGAAGTCACTTACTAGAGACCTTGGGGCTGGAGTGAACCCATCAGTGAGTTCTGTCTGAAGCCTGTGCCTCAAGCCCAGATGGCTCTCCAACTCCTCTCTCCCTAAGTCACCACAGTTTTAATTTTCAAGAAGAAGACACTCAGTGACCCCATAAGTGAGTGATTTGTGTTGATTATTCAGAAGTTGCTCTCAGACTGTCAAGCCTTGAGCACTGAAGGAGACCTGAGGCTATGGACTGAGTGTGCCCCCCTCAACTCACCTTACATGGTGAAACTCTCATCCCCAGTGTAATGGTGTCAGGAGATGAAGCTTTTGAGAAGGATTGGGTTTAGATGATGTCACTAGGCAGAGCCCTATGGAGGATTAGTGTCCTCATAAAGGTCTGAGTTCCTTGCTCCCCATCATGTAAAGACACAGCAAGAAGGTGACTGTCTGCAAAACAAGAAAAGCCCTCACTAGAACCATTACACTGCCCCTGACTGTGGACTTTAGCCTTCCCAGCTGTGAGAAACAAGAGTTCCACGGCTTCCTTTCTTTAAGCCACATGGTTCATGATTTTTTGCCACAGCAAAGGCAGTTCAGTACATAGTCGGTGACCCGGCCAGGTCTGCTTAATGACAGTTACTCTGGGAGCAAGGTGGAGGCAGAGATGCCTCCTTCTCTAGCTCACTTTCCTGTACCCTTAGGAATGTGTTCCTGTGTTGGTTCTGACCTCTCTGCCTCTGCTAATGTTTCTGTTCCTTGAATGCACACCCCTTTAGCCTACAAGACAAGCCCTGTGTGTCCTTTAAAGAAGTCATCACCGCAGACTTCTGGGACCCCCCCCCCCAGCCCGTCACTCCCTCCTCAGTGTGCACATTCCTTCTACATGCTATATTTTCTCTTTCCATATTAACACACATGACTGTTTCTGTCTAGTATTTGCCTGTTTTCTCTGATATTCATGGCTTCAACCAGAAATTGTTGAACTCTTACCATGTTCTGGGTACCATACTGGGGGCTGAGGATGCAGCTGAGAGCAAAACAGATATGGGAGCTGTTTTCCTATAAACTAGTCTCTCTTTGGGGGAGACATATTAAACAATTAAAAATGTTAGGCCTGATAGGATCTCTAGAGGACAAAATTGTTGTGAGCACCCCCAAAGTCCTTTGCAATACTGTAACCCAGTGGTTTTCAACAAGGGATGATTTCATCTCTACTTCCTTGGGATATTTGACAATACCTGGAGTTATTTTTGTTGTCACAACTGTGGTGGGGTGAGGAGGAGAGGTTAATGTCCTAGGAGTCCAGTGGGATGTGACCAAAGATGTTGATAAACATCCCACAGGACTCAGGTCTCCTTATAAGAGGTTATGTGACCACAAATGTCAGCAGCACTGAGCCCAGAAGCCTGCTGCATTCACTTCCTTCACCATGTTGCACTGATAGGTCATACAAATACATTTGTTCAGTCAGGAAAACTGTGCCATTTGACCGTGGTGGCCAAGGTTGGCAGTGCTTCTTAGATGATGCTATGCCTTATGTCTAGATGTTCCACCAGAGCCTTGTGTGGTCATAGGTGGGGGCTTTTTCAGAGGTAGCTGCATGTAGAGTTGTGTGGCACTGGAATTGATTCATGGTGTGATGCTAGACTGAAGGGCACTAGGATTAAGGATGTGAGTGCTGCCCCCCTCAAGTAGCCTGGATAAGAGAAGGAATTGAAAGAGCTGTGGTAGTCCATTTGCTTGTTTTGTACTTTCTGCCTGCCATGAACTGTTTCTCCTCTGCAATGTCTGTCTGCTGTGTTTACACAGCAGATGATCCTGCTTTAGGTTACACAGCCAATTATGGACTGAAACCTCTACAAAATGTGAGCTAAATAAATCTTCTCTCCTTTAACTTTGGGTGTTGGTTATTTTGTCTCAGAAATGAGAAAAGCAATTAAGATAGATGGCCATATCAGTAATTTTTCCAGTCCTTGTTCTGCTGTAAGGTCCTGGAGCTCTGGAGGGTCTGTGATATGTTCACTGTTTTCCTGGCACCATCTTGAAATTCTTAGTTTTGAACAAAGGTCCTACGTTTTCACTTCGCACTGGGTCCTACGAATTATGGAACTCAGCTCTGGGGGGCAGGTATGAGAACAATGGAGCCTCTGGGAAAGGAATTTGAAGGGGAGGTGGTGAGGAAGCTATTGAGATGAGTGACAGATTTGTGTGACCTCTTTGTCTCCTCAGGGTGGAACTAAGAGTGGATTAAAGATCTATAGGAA